>NMRA01000041.1:649725-917951 GCA_002633005.1 Phoronis australis | reverse complement strand
TTTTTTTTTCTTTTTTAGTCCTCGTAGTTGATTTCATTCAGTAAAAGGGTGCGCATATTGCGAAAAATTCGAGCCCCGGCCCTACATTTTAGGCTAGGTGCGCGCATGTATCAGATACAAAATTACCACAGTAACTTGCCCATTTGCCTATGCATGATCTGACCTGGCACCGATAGAGGCAGGTTAGGCTATATAACTGAAGCAACTGCGGGCCTGCTCGCATCTGTGTCCGCCTCACGCCGATCCCCGTGCAGTGCTGTAGTGGGGCGTATAGTAAGCGCACGTATGCGCAGCCAACCACCTTTTGGCATTTTAACGTAGCGCCTACGTACCGTAAGTTACGTTCAGTGCTCAAGGGGCCTTGGGCGCCTACTCATGCAGTACCTAATTTTACCACTACACCACTGTCCTCATGACTGTGTTGCATCAGTGTCACAAGCAAGCGATGATGTGATCTATTTACAATAGAATACTCAGTAGAGGCCCTGGAAGAATGTTCACTGGTGATTTAAAAAACAAGCGTAGTATGGACCATTCTAGAGCTTTGCTTGTGTGTATAGAAATCCGCTAAGTTCTAGATTGTGTTTGTTTACTAGTGAAAAGATCCAGAACAGTGAAAAGGACTATAAAAACTAAGGCTTGAGTTCAGAGTGTGTGTCAATTGAAACTGATTTCAAGTTACAGTTACAGTTACAGAATCAGCGGTTACCATGGCAGCGTTAGTCAATAGAGAGCCAGGTAAATTTACGGACAGCAGAGTACTGAATCAACGGTACTGGAACAGTTGCTTGAAGGCTTTGCAGCACTGCGGGCTTGAGCATTCGGAATAGACATTACGTCGGATGTTTTGTTCGGAGTAGATTTGTGAACGCCCGGCCGAGATTAACTCAACTAGTCGTCAGTCTACCTACACCGAAAGCTATTAACATCGGTCAGTGATTAACCTGCCCCCATCCATCCAATCTGAAGCGCCAAGATGTTCTTAAACCAATATCTTTCTGCGCGTTGAAATGTGCTTGTTCGTGGTGGACTTTTACTTACTGAAAATGCCGGTACTGCTGCTCCTGAGTTTTTTCGACAATTATTGCGGATTTGTCATGGCATTAATTTCTGAAAATCCATATGTCTCGTTCTGATTTCCTGTGCATGTGTTAGATTAACATTCGTATTCGAGTGCCTCGCGACCGCATATTGAATTCGAAGTTGTGCTGCACCAAACTTGCAGTACGATTTTTACGGCACACGAGCTAGGTGACACTGGTCTTATGTTGTGTTGTAACCCAAAGAGTACATACCGAATACACAAGATCTGTAAAAGTATATACGGATAATACTTTTAAATGTACGAATACTTCAGTGGTTCCAGATATGTAAGTTGCAGAGCAGTGCGATTTTGCATCCAAATGCAGAAAACTTCACATTGCCGCCGAAACTTTTTCCGGAGAGATAGGGTAGCCTGTAGCTTATAGATTCAAACGCTTCCCTAAATTTGTCTTTAAAATTGTCTTTTAAAACACCCTGCATCGCCACAGACTGTTGTTTTCGCTCTTGCTTTGATGCGGAACATTTTGTTTTGGTTCTTTAGTAAGGGTAGTAACGTTCTTCAGTACAACGATAACACCATGGATAATAATGACGGTTATTGATTGCCTCAACAGGACAATTCACTGCCGCTAACTTGTTTCAGTTTGAACTCTGCGATTTCAGCTTTACTGATTTTCGCTGTTAGCTACTTCAGTTCAAGACCCATACACCGCAATCTTTGGAAATCATTGCGTTTTAGATAAACTCTTTCATCATTGTTTAGATTTTTTTAATATTGTGAGTCCGCGTTCGTAATTAGACACGTTACAGCCGAGGATCGAATCTAGTTCATTAATTGCCTCATGGATAAGATCCACTATTGCTAGTTGACTTATTGGGGAAAATATTGCGATGATGAGATGTTTCGAGCTAAAGATAAAAACTAGAGAATGTCGTTGAGATGTTTATTGCAAAATGATAAAATGTACAAAATAATGTTTCTAACAAAAATTGTGTGACAAAACCCGAAAATCTCATGTAGTGAGCCCCATGACCATGAATACTGTTCAGAACTATGTTTAACTATCGTGCAGCTTCCTAATACGAATCTAATTTTCTCAAACTAATTCCAGCCCGTGATATGTTGCGAATCTTGATCATTGATGCCATAAAGGCAGAATGTGCGGCAGCTGCTGAAGGCTTGTTGAAAACGCCAAAGTTCCGCATGCGCTGCCATGGAGACAGATCACTGCACAACCTAGCACTGATGAAGTCAAAAGAATGGTTGCTACTTATGTGGTTCCTAGTTTCCTTCAATTCTAAAAACTATTCTTCACGCAGTCCTACCCGTGATTGCGAGTTACGCGAAAGCCGTAAATATCGCTGTAGCATTATTATTATTCCTGCATATCATTAGTCTTCAGCATATTATTACACGCAAACTCAATATCTATGGCAGTATGAGTTCCCGCCAGATGTTCAAGTATTGTCCTACAGTTACGCATTGTTCTTGCTTGTGGCGAGAAAATGTACAAATGCGAAGTCTACTTCTGTAATTGGCATTATCGAACTGCCTACCAACAGTCACCATTGTTTTCAAAATCGTTTACTTCACATTTCTATCGCGCTTGAAGCTGCACTTCGTCCAGTTTAGTTGGCTATAAACGAAAATTGAACTGAACTTTTAACTCCCATAAAACCTGTCTCCTAATATTCCGAAACCATCGTTGATTTAAGAAACCGTTTCCGAATTTTTTGGGGTTGGCGAACCCTAAAATTGCGAATTCTAAAATGGCGCATGTGCCTGTGTTCGAACTTCAGCAAATAAATGTGCTGGCTCACCGGGTCAGTTAGTCTGAAAACTTACTGGCTCGGCTGCCAAGTTACCGGTCCTGCTTTTAACATCCTAATTAGCTACGTTTTTCTCAATCTTTTTCTTTTGCACTACACTTAAATGTGATTGTGCTAGAGAACCCTCATTTGTTTTGCTATTAACTCTAGGTGAGGATTTATTTATTGCCCACAAGGTTTAAAAGTAAACTCGTTGGCGTTCAAGAGGTGAGAGGCAAACAAAATTAATCAATAGACTTTTTTAAATAAAATGAATATGACGCCAAATTTATGCGGGCCTATATCTGAAAATTAATGGCCCACCGGGACAGTAACTTTTAAAAGTTACTGGCTTTGCCGTAAATCCCCTGGCCCCGGGCCACCATGTATTTCGAACGCTGACATATACCCGTTGCCTGGTGGTGGCACTCAACAGTGTTTCCTGGTTTTGGGCTTGAAAAAAGAGGGGTTGGCAGCTCCAACATTCTAATTTACATAGTGTACAAACCTACCGCTATTGCAATCGAACAAAATGAGTACAACAAATCAGCGATTTTCACCTCAAAGCCATCATTCACATGCGGTGACTACGAACTGAGGGTATGTTTTATAAAGTAAAGTGTTGAATGGTACCTGAGTTTCTTGCTTAATTCCAGCTTTCCGTTTGCAAGCAGTAAAGATTTAAGAAAAGCCATGACTGTGCAAATGTAGCTTAAGGGGACAACAATTCTTTCAATCAGAGAAGACTCAAAAATCCAGCAAATACCATTTGTCGTGCCCATCCTTCACAAAGTGAAGCACAAAACTTAAAATCCCCAAGCAACCCAGCAGGCGCTAATATCCAATTCATCTGTGGCTGAAAAAACAATTGAATTCCATTGACCTATAACTTGAGTTGGTGAAGAAAGTGGAATTTTATCAAGACCAGGATACCGATCTTACGAGTAAAAAGCCCAATTCGAATTCCGTTTTTTCAGCTGGCTCAACAGGGGGAAATGCCGCTTTTTAAAAGCCTTAAATCATACACACAATCAGACTCGAAAAAGAGAAACGTAACCGGCCTATCGCTTCTCCAGCCCTATGTGAAATTGAAAACACTAAAGATAGTGTTGACACTGTTAGTATGGTATGTCTGCAGTCTCGGCATTGCTTAATGACGACTGCAACGCCATTTATAGACACATTTTATCCATTTTACGTCGGTAACGGCACACTAAAGTCTTCATAACACACACTAAGATGGAATACGGCTAAGGAAAATTTACACCGCAATGTTGAAGATGTGCGTTCGCATTTTAATTGAAATGAAATAAAAGAATACAAACTTGGAAATTCTGTTAGAAAACAATATTTTGTTACACCTACCCATTTCGACCTCAAATTTATTTTTTCCATCCCGTTAACAAGGAAAGGTTTAATGCCTGACAGGTGAATTCTCGACCTTTTTACTCATGGGAAACGCTGTTTACGTTCGTTCCGTACAGCTGGCAGAACAACAGGTTCGTTTGGCGTAGCTTAACTCAATCCTTTTCTGTAAACTTCAAAGACTCGCCATTAAGCTTTAAAGACGCGATGCATGTACATGACAGAAGGCAATCCTTGTGGGAAATGTTTAGCTTATTCAGTACGCAGACATCAGTCAACTCTAGCAACAAACCGTACTAGTTGCTCTTGTTCTTAAAAGTCTTGTTGCTATTAAAGTTGCCGGTGTTTGTGTTCACGTGACGGTGTTGGTGTTCACGTGACGGTGGTGGTGGTGGTGGTACTGCAGGTAGCTGCTATCGACTGTCGATTACGGCAAGAACGTTTAAATATTCATTAATCTAAGTTTTCATGACATAATTTCGCCAAGTTCCCCCACACGTCTCAGTTTGGTCGCCTGAGCACGCTTGACGGCATTCAGTTTCCGGGACTTTTCCATACCGGCCGTACTGGTTACCACACCAACATTGGGTCCTGTATTGAACTCCGGCAAACGTGTACGATTTGGCACGACAAAATGAGCGGCAGTAATCACGCGTGTTTCTAACAGACCGGTAGGCACGATAAGGCAAATCTCTGGTTGGTCGATCAATGTAACACCCGGGGTCTGCAAAAGCGAATATGGATAACACTGTCAGCAAAGACCAAACTTACCAAAATAGAAACGAAGTCTGACATTCCACATAAACTGATTCTTGCATGCTCTATAGTGTTACCGATTAGCCTAACTACTTGCTCAGTGCACGCGAATAAAGCATAACACCTTCAGGTGACATCGTGGCGGGTAAAATAGAACAAAATACCTGGCAAATAATTTATACTTTTATTTAAGAGAAAGAGTGCAACATTTTTAGATAGTTCTTGGAATTCTAAACTGGTTTCCAGCTAAAGTCAGAAAGTATGCAAATTTCATCTTTAAGCTAAACCAAACATGTCGGGTTGTATGTTTGTATAATTGACATCAAACAATCGTGTACGACAAAATACAATTTAATTTAAAAACAAAAAACATTAAACAGAAGAAAACAGATTATTTCCAGTACTTCTAATTTCCTGGCTAGGGTAGACTGATTAGTCCATAAGAGAAACTGCAAATAATTTGCTCTAACTTCTTATCTTATCAATCGCCCACTTCGAGCCATTTATGTTTCATAGACAACTGAAAATTTGAAATCTTCATTGAATCAGATTACAAATAAGTAAATAAAGTTACAGTCGGGTGTTTCGGTGAAGTCGTGTTCACTTTTAGCCGGCGCTCGCTTTATAACTTCGTTATGCGCTACACCATTGTCAATGTTCAGTTAAGCCTGGAAAACATAGGTATTTTGATAAGTTTCACTCACCCACTGTCTTTTTATTACCTTTAAGCCTAATATACAGCGTCGGTAACGGCGTCATCACCACTCATTGGTAAAAGGCAACTATGTATCTTAGATTCTCATAATATTCACCTGTCACGCAACGTCCTGGGACGAATCCAGTTTTCTCCAAATAATTCCAGTCCGAATGATGTTGCAAAATTTGTTCGATGGCATCGTTGAGACAGAAGGTGAGACATCGCTGGAGACTTGGCGAAAACGCGAACGCTCCACATGTGTTGTCATGGAGACATATATCTGCACAGTCTAACCAGGAGGCAGTCAACTGTTTAGTTGTTATGTGCTTTATTCCAAGTTTTCCTTCAGAAATTCTGAAAACCATTTGTCCGCATTGGACAAACATTATACGCATGATTGTGAAATGCACGTAAATAAAAAACAGCAACATTGGTTTTGCATGTCCAATCATTGTAACACTACCTCGAGACTATATATTATGTAGTACTGGATACTTTATTTACCCCGCAGTGTAGCCTACATGTATGTGTTGTTGTTTACTAAGGTCTTGAGATTTCGTCAGATGGTCAGTTATTGTAATGATACTTAATGTACGCTAATGTTGACGTTGTCAATATAGTATCGTTCGTTGTTTCATCAAAATCAAGTAGCAAAATTGATTTCATAGTGCTTTGGAATAGTCATCAGATGTAAAGTAAGGAAAATACGGTTTGAATTTACCCTGTTTTTGGAGGGCATATGTGCATACCTGAATCATTGCCGTCATTTCTTGTTCAACTTAAACAGTTTTTTATCTAGAAACGGGACATCCTTTTTGTGGCTCAAAAATAAAACACATTCCAGCAATGGGATTCGCGGATTTCGTATTAGGTGGTCAGTGAACTAGGTTTGTGAGTCGGGAGGAGCTGTGTTTGGGGTCGGTAAGTAGTTGCAATAATGACTCGCGGTGTAGAAAAATCCCTTGTTGGACATTCTGAAAATGCTGTCGGAATTCTTGCTTCCGTAATCACTTAAAAGGATACCAAATCTATGTTTTGGGCTTATAAACAGATATTAAAAATGACGTTTCCATCTAATCCTCTGAAACAAAACAATGCCCTGTAACCCTCGACATCCCTCAAAAATTGTTAGGAAAATTCCTTAGAAATCCTGCTAAACGGGCAAGCCTGACTTACGCTTTAGGCGAGTTACACAACTGCAGGGAAAGGCCACTCACGACTATCTGTGACAAAGATATTGTGAGTTTTTAGTTCAGTTTCGCTTTTATCACTCAAGTGGGACACCAATAATGCATTAAAAGGTGGCAGAACGTGGATTGGTTGAAATCACGTAAACAGGGTTTAGTTTCCTTTTAAATGCACGTGAATGAAAGCTCAGTGTGTAAATTCAAAGCACCAGTTTGAAAGCGAACACGCAACAACTGAGGTATACAGGTGGGTGAAAAACAACATTCGGTGTCTTCGATGTCATTGTCGTCGGCATTTTTGTAATGTCGGCTGCCATGTCTTCCTGTTCCTATCGATTTCGGGGTCTTTTATATCCATCTGTAACCAGTTTCAGGTGGGGGGGGGGGGGGGNGGGGGCAGTGCTTTCAAAGTCGCCTCTTCTATCCTCATTGTCAACAGCAAACATATGGATTTGTTGCCACAATACTGTACGTTGCTAAATGGCGGTCAATTTAGAATGGCAGACTTCGTCAACAAAAAGATTCCGCTTCACTCAGAGTAGGGATTACTGACGAATAGAATTTTGAGGCCAACGAGTCGTCATGCAACGACCGCCCGCCGGGGAAGAACAGACTTGACTGAGACGCATACGATCCATGGCCATGTAACAGTCAGTGCGCAATCAAATACATCGCCGTGAATGCCGCAGGCATACAGAGGCGATAGTACATCCCCATAAAAAGTTACCCATTCCAAAATACAGCAAATAAAATCGAACGAAACATGCATATAGGCACATGGAGTTGTAATTAACACATGCCATGACTCTGGATACAATTTAATCAGCGTAACTTGAACATATCCATGAAATTCTGTCGCGGTTTGCTTGAGTTTCTCTCACCGAGTGCCAGTTTGAGGAAGTTACGTGAAATCACGCATGTTGACGAATAAAAAGTCCAAGGGACACAAATCTTACAAATTTCACCTGACATCTTCCCATGCTATTTTGCAAATGTCGCGCGCTTCGTTCTGTTTCGCGCTACTAGCCTTTGCCTAACTCACGTGTCTCAATAGTGGTTATCGCGCATGCGGTGAAAAATTTAACGGTAACCAAAAGGTGGAGTTGGAATTCTTCGCCAAAGTCACCTTAGTTCTTGCAGCTATGCTTCATCGATATGTGTAGAAGTAGATTTCCCCTGCTGTCTTTCAGACTGTACTTTCACCTTATCACACTAATTACTAAGTATGTTTAAGCAATTGTATAATTGCTGACTATTACGCCAGAGTCTGTTATTGGAATAGTATCGACCTTTTTTTAGCTATTTTGCGAAATATTACTGTCTTAATGAGGGTTCTCCATTGATGAAAGCCTTAATTAGTTCTAAACTGGTGAAATAAAGGAAATGTTGTGACTCACAACATTTCCTCGGAGGGCGTGCATTCCTTACAACGGAGAGGGGCTAAGACATTCAACTCCATTTTCTTCCACGCGGCTATTTTATTATGCGCCCACATATTTATATGTGGTCGCATATTGCCGTCATCTCTGTCTGAGCGTCTTGGCGTCCGGTGTCCGGCGTCCGCGGCTGTATCTCCTAAACCCCTTGCAGGCAATATTGAAATTTGGCAGGTGTGTTCCTATGGAGTCTACATGTACAACAGAGGGCGGCGAGTTTCGGACCGACCCGAATACCGCTGTGCCCCCTAGTGGCAATTTTTTTACGTTTGCCTCTGTATCTTCAAAGGTCTTCAACCGATTTTCATGAAATTTCGTACATAGGCATCTATTCCAGTCATCGAGTCGAAGGTTTCCTTCCGTTTTCGGATTGCTTCGATGGATTTTGCGCCATCTAGTGGCCAGTTTTACTATTTTCGAGTAGTTTTTTGGCGTCCGCTCCTCTAACACCCAAACCACTGTAAGGATGATTGTGAAAATTGGCATGTGCGATCTTACTATGAAGAAGACTGTTGACGATGATTTTCCGATGACTTCGACTACTGTGGCGCCTCCTAGTGGCAGTTTTGTTTGTTTTTGCGCCCATGGCTGTATCTCCTAAACGCTCTACAGGATCTTTATTAAATTTAGAAAATGTATTTATATAAAGTTGACAACAGACGACATCGACTTTCGGACACTAGATCGGTCTACCGGTGTGCCCCCTTGTGGCAATTTAAGTTTTTTACGTTTATCGCTGTATCTTCAAAGGTACTCAACAGATTTCCATAAAATATGTGGCACATAGACATCCATTAGTGAGGTGACGCTAGCCATTCATCTTCGGATTGATTCAAGTTTTTTGCGCCACCTAGTGGCCATTTTTGTTGTTTTTGAGTCTATTTTGTTGCGTTAGTCCCTCTGTCAACCAAACCGTTCTAAGGATGATTATGAAAGTTGGCATGTATGTACTTTCTATGAAGGGGACGGTTGCCGATGATTTTCTTTTAGACGGATCCGATGAACACTGTGCCCTCTAGTGGCAATTTCGTTTTTTTTTTGTTTTCCTCTGTTTCTCTGAAATTCCTCAGAGAATTTTAATTAAAGTTGGTAAATGGCTTTCTTTTAAAGTAACAATGACATTTTTTGGTTTTCAGAAGGATTCGGCGTATTTTGCGCCATCTAGTGGCCATTTTATTGATACAAGCAAACAACCCTAAAAGCACACCATTTGCGATGCATTCGTGGGCGCATTTCAACCCTCTGCGAACGTTGCTCTTGTTCTAAATCTAACACGGACAGTTCACAGACATATCCAGTTGGAACTCCACAAACACAAAAATCCACAATAACGCTGATCTATGTCATAAACCACACGACGCGCCACTTAAACACATTCTTTAGAATGCTGGTTAAACTAAGTTTTCATGATATAGTTTCGGAATGATCCACCACACGTCTCAGTTTTTTCCCCTGTGCATGTACGGGAACATTCAAATTCCAGAGCCTTACCATGGCGACCGTATTGGTTACCACACCAACATTCTCTGCCATCCTGTGCCCCAGCGTACTTGTATGACTTTTCACGACATCTTTGGCGGCAAAGCTCACGTGTGGTATTATATGGAGAGAGTAGTGGATAAGTCTGGGCAAGTCTCTTGAGTCTTGTTCATCAGTATAACACCCTGGGTCTGCATAATGTGGAAATGATAAAACAGGAAAGCGTGAACTTTTCAATTTTTTACATCCGTGTTCTCAAAGCAATAAATGACGAGCCACTGTGCAAAACTAAGAAACATGGACATGCATCTAATGATTTTAAGAAAACGTAAAACCATTTAAAACCTGCCGTTTCTTTATTCCGTCGAACACGAACTCGTTGCACAGAATCAATAATGCATTATAGTTTATAGACCCACGCAAGACGGAAACGCAAACTGTTTCAAAATCTTATTATAAAATTACGCTAGTGTCTGTGAATCTTGCTATTGAAAAGATTTCTTAACTCCATTCGGACCATAGATTTACCACGTGCAGCGAAAGCCCGCCAGAACAACTTTCAACCAAAAGTATGAACCAAAACAATGGTTTTCAAGGATGTATGGGGCTCTGCCGGACTGATAGCGTCTTGACAAATTTCTACTTGATTCAAATGTTGCTATCTTTTTTATTGCTACCGTTACTTTGCTATCAATGTAAATATATTTGGTCACATGACTCATTGAATGCAGGATTAATAAAAAGTCAAAAATCAAATTCTATACAGGTTTCCTACTTTTAGAAAATATATACTTTTAATGACTGAATTAAAATTTGAATAATGCAATTTATCTGGTTTTTCACTTTGTATGTCACTTTAATTCGACACCAATCTGGTTTTGAGCTATCAACAGATATTAAAAAGAACTTTCCCATCCAGCTCTCTGCAACACAATAATACTCCGGTAATCTTTAAAAACCTCCAAAGGTTTGGAGCAGATTGGTTGAAATCACCGAAACGAGGTTTGGTATTCTTTTAAAGTCTGCGGTATTTCGAAACCCGGAAGGGGAGCGTTCCGCTAACACTTCGTTTTTAATGTAAGGCGATATCTCGCGAAAACTTGTGTGGTCTCGCTTTTCTCGCAAGAAATTTGCTCATAGAAAAACCTTGCAGTACGTTTTATCTCAGGGTTTTGTGTTTACGGCTGCGTGGTACGTTGTCTGCATTATGTTCCCATGACACGTCCTCTATCCAATTTTTATTCATCCATGAGAAGTAAATGTGTTGGTTTCGAGATAACAGCCATTATATAGTAATCGATATTAGTATTTTTTCACTTGACACTCAAATTGTTGAATAGATTTAAGCATGTGAAAGAACGTTGTTCATATAATATGAAAGATCTAAAATTAAAACAATGAATCTCAATCACTCTCGCGTGTTCAATTAAAATGTGTCATTCAAAATATGGAAATGTACGATTTTAAAGAAAACCGTTCGTTTCAAAAATTATCTTTGCGACCCTTTCGCACAACCTATATCCTTTAAGCAATACATTACCTGTCATACACTTTTCTACGACGAATGCAGTTTTCTCAAAATAACTCCAGTCTCCGTGACGCTGCAAAATCTGGTTACCGGCGTCATTGAAACAAAACGTGCGACATCGTTGAAGAGTTGGCGAAAACGCGATAGCCCCACATGTGTCATCATGGAGGCAAACCAAGGCACAGTCGAGCCAAGACTGAACCCATAGATTTGTTGTTATGTGTGTCATCCCAAGCTCTCCTTCAAAAAATTTAAAAATAGTACGTTGACATGGGACTGAAGATATCTCTTTGATTGTGAGATACGCGAAAAATATAGTTTTCATGTTATTCATCGCCATCGTTGTGCCAAAACGAGATAAAACTGAATGAGCTGATATATCTGAAATTCGTGTAGTCGATTTGTATACAGGTTTGGGTCCCTGACAGGTGCTTATGCATTATTGATCTTGTATCATTGTTTTTTTGCTATGCAATGTAAAATCTCTGCAAAAGTCATGGTTTCCGTAATTGGCTTCGTCGATTCTCACAGGGGTTGCAAGTTACAAAGATACTTCGTCTTTGGTTCAAATATGAAGAGTTTCGTAGTAAAGATATACTCTTTCTGCTTTATTTTAGTTCACAACATCATGAAACGAGTTTTAACAAACGGAGCTGAAAGTTACGAATTTTAGTGTTGTCTTTAGACTGACGAAACTCGTCCTGTGTTCTAAATTGACGTATGTAAAGCTTGGAGTATCTTCAACTAACGTATTTGATGCACTAAAGAATCTCTTACAGTCAAATACCGCTGCTGTTATCACGGAAATCTCCCCTTGGGCACTAAATGTTGCAAACAAGAATTCATATCGGCTTCACTTTTCCGGAAAGTCTGTAGTCAATAACTCTGTTTGATTTGATAGAATTAAGAGCAAATGCAAACCGGATTATCGATAGCAGGTTGCAGAATTCCAACAATAAGTGAACAACCAGTCAAGTGCCTTGGCAAGTACTATGATAGCAGCCTACGAGACACATCCCAGCTCAAGGTTTGGCTTGAGAAGATCGACAAAGACGGCATACCCGGAAGATTCAAGCTTTGGTGCTACCAATTCATCTTGCTCCCGAAGCTTATGTGGCCACTGTTAATCTACGACGTCACGTCGTCTTCAGCTGAGGAAATGGAAAGAGCAGCGAGCCGGTTCATTCGAAGGTGGCTTGGTCTACCTGCATCATTTAGCAACGTCGGGCTGTACTGCAAGTAATCGAAACTTGTTCTACCGGTCACATCTGTGGTGGAGGAATATAAAGTTACCAAAGTGCGAGCCAGTATCACTCTGCGGAATACACCTGACCAGGCCATCACTGGTTGCATCACCCAGTCACGCACCGGCAGTAAGTGGTCCACCACATCGGCAATCAGCGAAGCAGAAAGCCGGCTGAGGCACAAGCAATTAATAGGAACTGCTTGCCAGGGTAGGCAAGGACTGGGCTACAAGACCGGGAATCCAGTAAGGAAGAGATTTAAAAACCCAGACAGAGACAGAAGAATCAGAGAAGTTAGATTGTCAGAGAACGAAGAAAGGTATGCCCGAGCAGTCTAGATGGGTCAGCAGGGGGCGTGGACAAAGTGGCACAAAGTCTTGCAAAGGGAAATAAAGTGGGCGGATTTGTGGAAGATGTCGCCTTTGAAAGCAAAGTTTCTCATCAGATCTGTTTATGATGTACTGACTACTCCCAGCAACCTTGCTATTTGGGGTCTTACTGACAACCCGAGCTGTATTCAGTGTGGACGCAGATGTTACACANTCGAACTGAGCCTGTAATCACTCCCACTACTCAATATCGCTGCAGGGCTGCTTAGAGGCTCTGGGCTGGAGAAAACAGCACAGGGCGAATCACTACTGGTTCTAGGAATTGCACGCTCTGGGGTACGTTCGGAGGCACGGGTGACAGTAATGAAGTGCCTCCACTGGCTCCAGTCACTGTACTGGCCACAGCTCGCGAGGCTTCTCGCTTCAAAAACGCACTTCTCGGGGGTGGCGATGGGGCACTGCCGGGAATCAACACAGACGGAATGGTATCCTTCTTCAGACGTTGTTTCGCAGGGACCTTCATCAGTTCAACGTACAATCCCTTTCGTAATCGAACGGCAGAAAGTGCTTGCCACACACACGGTAATTCTCCACTGCTTTGTACGTTGCGTGGACAGGTAACGCTGCGTTCTTCACACGAACGAGCCAAGTACGGCGAAGTGTGTCATCCATCGGAAAGCGATGCAAAGGTACTCCCAAAGCGTGCGTGAGCCGATAATTATTACATCCTGGTACGCAGCAACAGTGTGGCATGTTGACTGACTAGTAAATGAAAGCAAACGACAACAGAACTTAACACAACCGAGGTAGAACAATGACTGACTCGGCAGCTCTCACAGTCAGACTATATGAAAAGAAATTGGCGCGAAATGCTTGCCTCCTAAAACGTCACTTCCGGAGTAGCGGACGAGTAATTAATAAAATTACGAAAAGCTGTAATTAAGTGGAAAACATGTCTAGGATAACCAACCAACCTTATTTTAGCTGAAAATGACATGGAAAAGGTTGCCTTCGCCTTTAACTTCCGGTTTCGTGAAACAAGCCAACGAACTCTAGCCCTGGAATGCCAAACCCTGCCCATGACCAAAGTATTTAATTATTATTTGAGGTTGCGACGCCGAAACTAGAAGAGAGAGAGAGAGAGAGAGAGAGAGAGAGCTTGCACTGTGAATTTCCGGACGTCTGATCGACTGAGTTTTGATTGAGTGTTGTAGTCAACGAATCAAGTTTAATTTCATTGCTTCATTTTCATTTTGTCATTTTTGTTTATCAAACGAAACTATTGACATGCGGTTTAAGACCCACAGCCATTTTTCTGGCAACAAACCCAATAGTTACATTGATCATTCTTTATACATGGCCGACCTCTGACGGACCCTGGCTGATTGCCTCGAATAGTCTGACTTCTGAGATCTTTTCAGCTCCAGTCTTAGAATAACTTTCGACAACATAGCAAACTACATGCTAGGAGTTTTTCAATAACAAATTTCTGGATGTTAAAAATAATGCTACTGTAATTTATAGTATTAAGTGTTCGTTCTGCAATTATAAATAAAAAGTTTAGTCCCTATTAACAGGTGAGCTTACGTGACTTTCGCAAAAACTACTCGTTTGCGTAGCTAAGTGTGTGTGCGTGTGTGTGTGTGTGTATGCGTGCGTGTGTGCGTGTGTTCACAAATTATTAATGTTGTCAATAGTTTCTATAACAACTCATTTGTGCAATGTTCACCTGTTGCCAAGATACTTTTTGTAAATTCCAGTGAATGTATACCTATACCGAAACGTACGTGACAGTAAATTCGATAGCAAGAGCCAGGATCGGAACAAATGAATGCAAACAAACGCCATGCATGAGCGGTACAACCTTACCACTGCGAGATCGGAAATTTGGTATTCCAGGGCTAGAGTTCTATGAACAGGCTAAGCCGACAGGCTCTTCTAGGAACAACCCCCAAAACGACATACACTAGGCTACGAACTCGGGGAAAGGGAGGCGACTCTTGTGGTTCTTTTCATAGTTGCATCATTGCTAACTTGACTATTATATTTAACGTATCTACATTACGTCTAAGGTGACGTACCCATAAACTTAACATGTGTCTTCGTTAGTTTTCATCTTCTTGAAATGCAGCCTTAGGCGAACATTGGTATGGTGAATTGGTAATTTCCGACTACCGGTATGTACATTTCGCTTATAGACTGCATATTGATTGTACCTTCTTGATTGTACTGCGAGTACAATCGGTGTTAAAGGAGAATGCCACCCTATTTAATGAATTTTTGTTACCGTCTTCATCGGTCTGATCTGACCTCGCCAATATGTTAGGCCTATAACTTAACTTTCATTTTTATCAGCCCAGCCCGGCCAGTCAGGCTAGATATGATCTGATCGGAGATTAGAGCAATTATCGAACAAAAGAGCGCAGGTCCTCCAACCATAAATTCCAGAACGGAGTTAATCAGTCGTGTAAGATATTGGCTACGGGTGGTAAACTGCCTTGTTGTTGGGCTGATAGAATCGAACAAGTTGGGAGCAACGGGATGTCGCCGTCATGCAAGTGTGTGCCGCTATGGTGTGGCGTATTGTTCCCGCCTGTGCGAACCATGAAGCTGCGAGGAAAGCGGGTACATCGCTTTTTCCAATCTTCTCGAGAACCCGAAATGAACTTCCGGGAATTGGTTCTCCCGGCGGCGGGGCAGTAAAGGACAAAACATAACGCTTAATCGTCGTGAGAGACCGTCCGGAGTTGGTATATGGTGCAACTCGGGACGGTCTGGGGTCTACAGAAAACCACAGTTCAACTGTGAGTCTACACCAATGTGATAAACGAGAGTAGTTCTACTTGCTGCATCCCTAGCTGCTCTCATGGTAGGCCTATCGGCACAATGTGTGACTGGGCAAGGCGTTTTCAAAATACGTGGATAAATCAGTACAGTTTAGTTGCCAAAATGTTGACCCTGCAATGTTGTTTACTGTAAAGTTTTCTTGTGGAAATTTATTATAAGGTTAGGAGAACCGTTCAGCCTGTAGGAGCTGTCGGACTACGGATGCAATTAACTTTTTGAGCATTTACAATTCTTGAATTGCAGAAAACGCTCAAAGCTGCACAAAGTGCAACCAAGCTAATTTTGTTCTCCTGGTCATATTTAATTTATTGTAACAAAAAATACAGTAATCAACACTGCAGGGTTCACTATGGGGGCTACCGGGCCGGCACTACTAGCCACTATGTGCGAGCCGGTAGGCGGTCCGACGGGATTCAGCCGTAAGCTACGGCAGGAGATAAAACTGAACTGAGTTGACTTCTCTCAAACATCTAATATGAACTCAAGGCTTAAATTTATTATTTTCATATTGCAATCTCATTGGCCAGCTCGCTAAATATCGTGAGTGTAAAAATAAGTTATCAAGAGTCTGGGACGTGTCTACAGCTCCCCCGGACCAACAAAGTATTTTGCAGCCGATTGTGAACCAGCGCCACCGTTAGACGACACTCTACACATGCGCACTCCTAACTTCCTAGGTTGATGGAGTGTTTGGGGACTTAGAGCTGTGAACTGTGTGATAAATGTTAGGCCTATTTTTAGAAGAAGCAGTTCACGTGACAGCCAGAGTAAAACGGTAACATGTTGTATGGTAGAAGCGTAAATTACCTTTAGGTATGGTGACGAAAAAAAGCCTCTGTGAGTTTAAATACGAGCAAAATTAATATATCTTGCTTGTTAGTGACTGAGGTCTCGCGATCATATTTTGGTAATAGATAGTCGGATACATGGGTCCCTGATTTGAGCACAAGTTAGGCCTACTGGCACTTTGAGTCACTGAATAACGCCTGTTATTCATTATATATTTGTGCCAATGTTACCAAAGCTGACTGCCAAATAACCGTGGTGATTTGATAAGGCAAGACTACACGTGGCTGACATTTTATTTTGTGCAATTATTTTCGCTAAGTTAGTAAGTAGAACCAAATAAATGCAATAGCATTTTTGAGATCTATACCACTTCCAGACAATGATAGTTAAAAATTATAGGCATCCACAACAGTGTTAGAAGCCTTTGAATGTGAAAAAGATTAATTTTGGCGATAATTGTTTTTGTCCGAAATTGGTGAGATTTTACTGTAAAACTTGACTGCAACATAATTCCAAAATGGTAGACGATGATGTGGATTCAAAATTAAAGCACAAATAAATGTCAACTATGAGAATAGACTGAGGAAGAATGAGTGGAGAACACATGACTTATCATAACTCTAGTATGATTGTAAAGCAAACTTAGCTAAGGCTTTAGGGAGTAGGCCTATATGCTGGACACACTGTTATCACTGGTAGGGCCTACTGTTTCTGTCCACAAAAAGGGCGAAAAATGAAATCAGACGTCTTAATTGTTCAGACTACTTGTAGCTTAAATGCTGTCGAATTAGAGTGCATTTAACAGTAATAGAGCGGAAGACTTAACGGTTTTCTGCCAACTCTGGATGGTCCATCACGACAATTTTATGTTACATGAACACATGTGCCACATTTAGCGTGGGGAACGGATAGCTTATGAGCACATGTGCCATCTTAAGTGCTAAATAGCCGAAGAATTAGCATCTGTGACCGACTAACATTTTTTCTTCAGAAGTTCTGTCATTTCTTCTATGTGAAAAATATCACATTTGCATTGATTGTTTTGTTCTAACCCTGTAGTAATGGTCACGTGAAGTTGCAGTGGCAATACAGAACAACGGATGGTCGGCTAGAATGAGTGAGCCGCCTAGAAAGAAGTTGAAACAAACCAGTATTTTAGATCTGTTTGGAAGGAGAAAGGTCAAGAGTGAGCCCAGTGACAGCATTATAAAGGTGGTGTCCGAAGAAGACACGGGTAAATTGGTATTAGAGTGATAGTACTTGGACTGTTACGATTATTTGATTTTGGGAATTTCTGGTGGTAAGCTCATGGGGACTTGTCAGAAAAATTGCCACGTTTTGTAGTTTTCGTGCTCCGACATACCATTGGAAATTGAGATGTTAGTAAATTAAAAGCTGTAGGATATACAGTGGAGTCCGCTTAATGTCAGTATCAATGAAAAACAAGCGAGGTATTCCATTAAGTGGGTTCTGACTTGGTTGTGATCATCATTACTCTCATAAGCTGATTATGCTAAGTGGAGAGCTTTAAATGTAAAACTTTAAACAGGAAACGACTGATTTTTACCCTGATGTGGAGTTCCTATGAATTGAAGGCACATTAGGTAGGCTTTTGGCTTGAAAAACTTTAGTACATATGCTAGTTAGTGGGTGAGAATCTGTTTTGCTGATTTTTGGGTAATTTTACATGGGATTTGGGAAATGATTATTTTTCGATATTTCATGACAATAACTTGGATGTTCTATAATCCGGTATGACATTTAGTGGACTCTTATTGTATCATAAATATGCTTTGTGTTTGAGTGTTAATATGACTGAACAGGTTAACGGAAAGATTTCTGTTTTTTTTAACAAATAGCGATAAACATGCTTTCATTGCTAGGAAGATTTTGATGGAAGTATAGTTTTGATTGCAATCCAGATTTCTTTTGCAGATAGGTCCCAGAATTCCCAGTCTTCGGATGTTATTGTTATCAGCGATACTAGCTCTCAGGAGATGAGTGACGGTTATGATGAGCGCCGTGCTAAAACGGCTATGGCTGCTGAAATGAGGCGGTAGGAATTGATATACCTTAGCTGTGAGAATTTGAATTTAAATGAAAATTGTTTATCAATATTCAGCACCGCATATATTGTCTTATGGTGATGGTGTATACCTGAACACCATTAAAAAGGCAATGTGTAGCCTGAGCTATTTACTAGTTTCTTAACATACAGTTTTATTATGGTGTAAACTTTTGACTGCTTCGCTTCTAACTTAGGTTGATCATTGTTGTACATATCAAAAATTCGAAACATGGCTCAAAATGTGAAGAATGCTTTTAGTTATTGCCGCTTTATTTGCCTTTGTAATCGGAGAAACTACTATTAGTTACAATAATCACTTTATTTTTACTGCAAAAGAATTTTTTAAAAATGCAACTTGGAACTTTTAGGACACAAAGTACTGCTGTGTTTGAATTCATGCACAATCAGTGGTTTTCAAAAAAAAGTTTTTCTTCATAAAAAATTCATCGGAAAGTTTTCTGGCTTCATCAAAGTTATGACAGTCACTGAGCTAGTCAAAAAATAACACTTAAGATTATATGAAAAATAAGTCTGACAAAACATTTTGTTTCGAAATGTTGTCCATTTTCGACTCAAAGAAGTTTCAGCAACTTTTTTGAAAACTGCTGTGGTATTAATACTAGTTTGATAAACCAACTTGTCTTAGTTACTGTTGTCGTGACACTATCATAGATTGATTAATAAGCACATATACATTCTCTGCTTGACAGAAAGGATTGTTAACATTGTGCAAATTTCATCATCTCTTTATATTTGGTTTCTCTTATTTTATGAAACAAATTTGTGATACAAGATAATCCTGATGAAAATGTATTCAATTTGTGGGCAAACCTGATATTTGTATTATTCATTGACTTTAAAATAAACAAGCACATGAGAAAGAATTTTAGTGTAGGCATTCGAATGAATTTGGCATGAGATACCATTTTACGAATTATAATCTTCAGATTTCTGAAACATCTTGTTTCTTTGTTCTTTGTGCTTAAGAAAGGAGAATGTCTCTTCTGCTTCAAGAAAAGGCTCGGATGCAAACAGATCCACTGATGGGAAGCCAAAACCAGGTATAGTTAATACTTTACGATGCAGATACAGTACAAGACAAAACAGACAAAATACCGTTTTCGCATCCTGACTGCAAACATTACTGATAATAACTATTAGGGTGGCAGAATTATAGAACGACTCGGCCAAGTTACTGACTTTTCTGTTAATTCCCCTTCATTCTGGGTCATAGGGGAGGACTGTTCTGATGGTGAATTCCACTTCAGTCAAATCGTCATGATGGGCACTTCCAGCACAGTTTGTCTGAATATTTTTAGCCCGTATTGTATTTAAATTCTGTTTCTGTAGGTAGGGGAGATCTTTCCATCTGCATAATGTCTCTGTGGAACTGAAAATTTCAGTATGTCTTTACTTTGGGAATAGGCATCTTTTCAAACCCCTGCCTATTTTACTGGTAGTTGGGGCCACAAATATGGGTGACTAGTGTGGGGTGTCTTGCTTATTTACATGGCTTATTTGATCCTGTGTGGGAGTGAGATAACACCAGAAAAATGCCTTGCCTGGAATTTCTGTCCTACAGACACCTTGGAACTGCTACTTGATGGCAGAACACAAAACTAAAAATGTCTATTTTCCTGTCTTATTCTATTGGAGTGTGTGAGACAGCAACTGTCTGTTTCCCCATGTCAATACTAAACTAATGAAAACCTCGGGATTGTTTTATGCACTGAATTTGGGTCATTTGCACTTTTGGTGTTTCGAGCATTTCATTTGTTTTGCAGAGGTTTGACGTAATATATCTCATTTCAGTGTTAGCTTTCCTGGAGGGTGTTCAATCTCAAGGCCTGTCTCACCAGATGGCAAGTACAACGCTAGAGTACTCTCCTGATATCACAGCTGAGTAAGCATATACCTGAGGTTGTAAGCTGATGTCATGATGAAACCAGTCACCATTGAAATCACACACAACACCATGTTGAAAACATGTCAGTTTTTTGCTTTGAGAGGTTTTTACCGTATCTATTTGAGTATTAACCCATGGGATTTTAATTGAGGAGCTGCGAAAACTAGAGGTGACCTTGTGCACGGGTGGTGTTTTGGCGTACCTTCGTGCATAAGCCCATGAGCTTCTTTACAGAAGTGCTGTCGGCTGAGATGTGGTGCTCCTTGTAGTTGGCCTGACAAGCGGTTATGTTAATGCGCTGCAGTGTTGAGACCCATTTTCTGAGGCAGCTTTGCATTGGCTCTCCTGATGACAAGATTTGAACGAGAGGTCCGTTTGATTTGACATTGACTAAGCTGGCTAGAGCAGGGTTATACCTGTGTGGGTGGAGGTACATACAATAAAAACATATTGAGTTGGGGATAGATTCATACCAAGACCGTTCTTGTAGATAGGTACTGTGCTTATATGTGGATGGATACAGCAACATGATGATTGGCATTCTTAACTATTATGTTGTTTACCGAATGGAATCTGTTGTTGCTTCTGAGGTTAGATTTGCTTTTTTAGTCTTGTTTGAAGTTAATAATATTCATGTAATGGTCATTGTACAGGTTCGTAGGAAAGTAAAAATTATGGGGAGGGCACAGACACATTTAACTTAGTGAAACTTTCCTGCCCAAATTTGTTAGAAATATTGTCTGAATTATTTTGTTGCAGTTTCGAATCGCCAATCCATAGTGAAGCCTCCGTCAATATTGAAGAGTTTCCTGAATCGCCACTACAAGATTTAGAGGAGGCCAAAGGGGCAACTAGTAAAATTCCTCGGGTCAAACATGCACGGGACTTTGACATTCCAGATGACAAACCATCGCGAAGTACAGTTCATAGTAAGGTGAGGCACTGCTCGAAAGACATTGCTAAACTAGCGTTCTTACCGCTCAGAATCATGAAGTATGTTTGACGTCAAGCTTCACCTTGTTGAAAACAGGGACTAAATATCTCTGTGACTGTATTCACATGAAGGATATGAGGGAGCAGCATTTTTTGTGAGGAAGGAGCATTGTTTGGGCACATGTATTGCGTTCACATGAATGAGATGAGAAAGGAGTTTGGACATATAAACTGTGTTCACATGAATGATATGTGGAGGGAGAATTGTTTTGGCATATGTTATTTTGCATTAATTTAAAGTTCATTTCGTTAGGTTTTTAAATGTAATGAAATAGATAAAAGCGTTGTAACGTTTGATTTGTGGTTGGGTAGTAAATGTAAATGACACTGAATCTTTTGTGATTTATAATTCAAATTGGCTGTGTTAAGATTGGATGTATCTTGATTTATTTGGCAATTTTCTTAACAATTTAATAAGGAGCAATTTGTGATGATGTCCCACCTTCAGCTTTAAAATTAATATTTTTATGCACCAAATGAACATTTACCTGATGTCTGTTTGACATGTTGATGATTGTATTTCAGGGCACCCCTATTGAACAATTGAAGCGTAGCCCTGCCTGTAGTCCTAAGTACCCACCTCAAGCTCTCAAGACATCACTTAGGCATGCCGTTTTAATCAAGGTACTCCATTGTTTTATTGTTTTTTAAGTTACTGTTTTTTGTTTATGAATCTCCCTGGTTACACTTCCTTCTTGTTTGTGAATGAGAAATAACCAGTTGTGGATATTAATATACTAATTAAGTGTACATAGTAATGTTTTGACAGCTTACTTTAATTTATTTATTTTCAAGACTCACAAAAATGGGGAGTGCTAATGCCTAAAATATATTAATAATATGTTTTTATTTAGAATGATGTTGTTCCATGTTCAGGTAGAAGTGCATTAAAAATAGTAAAAGATTTTCCATAGATAGTATTTGTTCAAAATTTTGTCCTGGCATCATTGAAGTCAGCAATTACATAATAAATGTGTTATCACAGTTTTTGTTGACTGAACACGTTCACCAGTCAGTTCAGTAAACCACGTCTTAACTCTTGATTTTAGACTCCAGTGACTCCTGGTGTTATTCCCAAGCCATCGTATTCCTCTTACACAGACGAATGGAGTGGTTCTTTCGTCCGCATGCCCTGCTCTCCTGAAAACCTCTATCCTGTAGATGGTGCTGTAAGTTACTTTTATCAAGAGCCTTGAGTATAGAAGCATCGAAAAACAAAACAAAAGATTGAAATTTTAACTTGGCACAAATATTTGTATCTAAGAATTATATTTTTCTGTGCTTTTTTCTTGATGTTCTAGTCACTTTCATGGTTAGAATTCAATTTAATGTTACTTTGTTTTTGTATTCTCCCCACAGTTAGAGTAATTTGAGTTATTTGTTGTGAAAGTGACACAGTGACATATTGCATGCTACTAAATGACATCTTATGAATATAGGATATCAAGTTTGGTTTTAGTTGTGCTGCTTACTAGATTCATCAGAACAGTGCATTGATTGTGGGATACCGTCATTTTTTATAATTTCGTTCTCTGCCCTTTACTGGTGTACTGAATACTACTTAGCTTTATACATTCTTGTAGAATGGTCGTAAAGAGTTGCGGGCCCGTTGGGAACTGATTGAGGCAGCCTTGTTAAAGTTGGTCAGTGGTTCAACTAACGTCAGGGATCTGGAGGTAACGTCTTCTTCTTGTTGGGGAGTCCTGATCAGATTTGGTTGTTCAGAGAGAAAAGAAAATGTCTTCTGTGTACAGGGTGTCCCAAAAATGCACTCGCACGATTCAAATGACAACAGCTGTGTTTGTCTACTTAGTAGCAAATTCATAGATATGTGATACAAAATTTTTTGAAAAATTAGTATGCTTTCGTTATTAACTCTGAAGAAGATTAAATGAGAAATGAAAACATCAATTATTTTTGGCTGATTGGAAGGTGGTGTCTGAGATTTTACCATATTATAGTATATGTTCATTTTAGGATGTTTATCAATAACGCTATGAAATATGAACCTGTTGTTAAGCAGACTGTCCTTGTTCACAAGGATTTCTGGTCTGTTAAGTAATGAGCGGAATGTTAACCATTTTGAAGATTTTGGTTACATTTCTCATGGCTTTGCTTTCTCCTGTAATTTCAGAAAGCCATTCTTAGTTACAATTCACGACACGAGAATAAGTGGGACTTCTCCGATCTTCGCTCGTTTTTTGTAGAGGTAAGGTAGCTCCAATCACAGTTTCTGCAAACCACTTTTAATGATGCTGTTGCTGACAGTAAGGGGGAAATGAACCCTTTTTGATGTTATCTTTAATTGAAATAAAATGCCATTTTAACTTGGAAAGACCAGTTACTGTTTGCCTGCCCCTCTACAACTTTGCATGCAGCATGAAAATGGCCCAGCAAAGGCCTGCATCTTATACAAACATAATGCCCTACTCACTATTAAGCAGTCTGTGCTTTTCACTGTGTTGGCTCAGTGGAAGTGAAAGTAGGCACATCTTGTGGGACTTTCGTTGGACCTTTTACAGCTCTTTTCTATTGTAGCAGTGGTGCAGCTAAGCTTTGATTGGTGCTGAAAGACTACAGGAAGTTTTTGTAATTATGATAAAGGCAACATTAGAAAAGGTTGCATTTATATTATTTTTATTATTATGAAGCCATAATTGTGTACGTTCATTCTTACTATATACTGCATGGCTGTGGGTGGAGTCACCATCGACTGTTCTGACCACCAACTACTTTAAACAGATGGGGAGAATTTACAAGACTAGTGTCCACAAATGGTGCATTGATCCTCATTGAGCAGCCCTTCCAAAATTCTGATCTGTCCTTGTGCAGTGAATAAATACTCAGTCCTTGAAATCAATCCCAAGTCAGTCTGTTGACATCTTCAGTCAGTAGCCATCCTAAGCCAGTCTGTTGATATCTTCCGTCAGTAGGCATACTAAGATATTGGTGAGGGAGAGATTTGGTTTATCAATTAGGCACTTTTTTGCAAGAGCCAATTTGATGCCTATTATTCAGGTGAGGAAACTAGTTCTCAAAATCCGGGACCCTTATACATGTAAGTGACTATTTCACTTATTGTTGGTGTAAGTGATATAATGTATTACCCAGTTTGAAACGTGGCACCTAACAATGTTCTGTCTTGTACATGATATACTTGGGCCTACGGCCATGTGTATATGTCTCAATAAATCATTTATAAAAGTGTGCCAAGTTTGTTATCTTTTGGGCCTTCAAGCATTTTGATAGATTTGTCTTCATCAAAAGAACGCTACTTCTGCTTCAAAGCTAATGAAAGTTTCACATGTATGAACCATGAAAGCATTTGTCTATCATCTCTTCTCTCTGGTTTGCACTCTTTTCTTTATGATGTTGTGATGTTAGTGATAATTTATAGTAAAATACGTTAAACTGCCACGCAAGGCAAAAATGATCGAATATTATTGACATCTTTCTATGTCAACCCTCCTTCTTGTTCTTGTCCTCTATGTGGCATTGTTGTCTGGACGAGTCTACGCCTTTCCTGATTAGGTGGGTGATATTTTATATTTTAAATTCTAGTATTTGGAAGTTGTGGAAAAAGAAGAGTTCTTCAAGAACACTTTGCCAGCCATGGTTGAGTTGGCTCTTCAACTACCATATTTGTGTACACAGGTAAACAGGATTGATTCTTTGTAAGCACTCCAAACCACTGTGCGCAGAAATCTCAAATGGTGTGTTTTAATGGCTAAACTGAAATGCATGGTCTAGAAAAACTGAGCTTTGCATAATTACAGTAAAAATGTAAAATGAACTGTAGGTAAGACGGGTTTGCTTACTATCAATATTTGTGACAATTAAAATGCGAAAAAGGTTGCAAAACAAGATAATGCAGAAAGTTGCCAAATAAGAATGTGAGGACTGTCAGAAAGCATTTTTGTGTATTCTAATCTGTGGCGGAAACAAAGCATCGCAAGTTGCAATGTAAAGAGTTTTTATCTAGTGAAATTTATTTGCCAAAATGTGAAAAATGTCTGCCTGGACTAACGGCATTTAGAACACCTTTGGTGTTCCACATTGGATGCAGCTGTCTTCTGTTCTTTTTGTAATGGCAGCACAGTAGTTGGTGAAGCACAAGCATCTTGTTATTACTGTGCCTCAGTCAGTGAAGATGGGTATAAACACTGTCATGTCTACAGATGGTGCTGTGATGCATAGCTGAGTGGCTGTGACATGTACAAAAAATCTGTCAAGTGCGCTTGAAAAAGTAGTGCAGGTGGTTGGATACATGTTGCATCAAACATGCGCAGGCTGCTAAGCCAGACCTATGACACCAAACACATGAAACCATCTTCATTTATTAAACGCATAACACATTAGGCAAGTCATATAATACAAATTAAGACCAAGCTGAGGATCTGCAAGTAAATTAGGCGTCTAGCTGTGAGGTCTAGTGGGAAATTTTGTACCTTGTGAGCAAGAGGCAGACACTCAATCCACTAGGCCACACTGCCTCCTCTCCATGTGAGCTTAATGGGACATGTTGACTTAACCAGTCAGATATGGTAAATCAAGCATTTTCCCTTGCAGCCCATTCCACTGTTGAAAGTCAATGAGGAACACGCTGTTACCTTCAGCCAACAGCAGGTGGCGTGCCTGCTGGCCAATGCTTTTTTCTGTACGTTTCCCAGGCGCAATGCCAAACACAGGAACTCGGAATACTCTTCATTTCCCACCATCAACTTCAATGAGTAAGTTCACTAAATAATTAAAGTAACCATACAAAATGCCCTTTCTCTGTCATGACAGCTAATTCTGTTAACAGTATGACTGGAAATAATTATTAGGGCGACAAAACTAGGAAATGGCATTGCCACCTTTCCAGTTCATTTCCCTTCATTCTCAGTCCTGAGAGAAGACTACTACTCTGACTGTGAATGGTCTTCCCCCCAGCCGTCATGATGGACAATTGTGGGTCATTTTGTGTGAACACTTGTGGCTTGTACTGTAGGTGACATTCTCATGTTGAGTGGTTGTAGATATGTATGCTACTGTATTAAGGTGTGACAGTATCCATCTTTACATTTGTCAACTTCTGTGACATCTGGTGGTGAGCACAAATCCTTAGATAAAAATTCTCATCCAAGTTTGGTTTGCTCAGCGGTGAAGTGTATTGTGTAAAAATTGAGCATAGCAATAAGGTGTTTTATTTCTCAACAAAATTCTTTTGGAGTTGACAAACAAATACTAAGAATCACAGAGAGTATCACGTTTACATTTTTCAAATTCGTTCCATTAAACTTGAGAGCTTTATGAAAGTTTTTTGCTTTTTCTTGGTAAATGCGTGGAATGTTGCAAAACCCTTAATGTATAACTGGTTCCTGAAAAATATTGCATGTGTGAATCAATTGTTTTGTAAACATTTTGCAAGGTTATACCAAACAAGACGCACAATCTAGAACAATATTGTCTAATTTGTTTATAAATTGACTCTGAAAGTCCATTCTTCTTGACAGGTTGTACCAGGGGTCCAGTAGAATGGGAGCCAGTGCCAGGAAAGCTGGTAAATTAAAGTGTCTCATCAACTACTTCAGACGTGTCACAAAGAGCAGTAAGGAGGGACTATTACCCAGCATTCATCTGTCTTGACAAATATTGCTCATTCACTGTTTGGTGTTGAATAGATTCTCATATTGCAATCTGAAATTTTGAAGCATGTATCCGGTAAATCTTCACTTATTCAGTAAACAATATGGCCGGCAATTGAAATTCTAGTTTGCCCAATTTCTGCATAAAAAACAAAGAATAAGAAAATGTCTATTAGTATCATAGTTTGTACTGTGCAGATGTCACAAAAAGACTTTTGTTTAATATTCCTTGTGACAGCAGCAATAAATTTGCTGTCAAATTTTAAGACTGATATATAGATTGACGAGTTTTGGTTCTTTGGATGGCTGAACAGAAGATAATTTTGTAATTTTTTCAAATTCTCATCATCGTTGGTTTATAATTAATTCTCTTTCTCTCCCAGTGCCAACAGGAACTGTGACTTTCTACCGTCAAGTTGAGAAGTACACAGACTTCCCTCTGTGGGCCAAGTCTGACTGTAAACTGTGTAAGCTACACATCACCGCCTATGGAACTATAGAAGACCAGGGGGAGGGAATGTTGCAGGTGATGAGAAATTATTTCTCAAGAACTGATGATGTCACTATTGTACAGTTCAAAGTTATGTAATAAACCCAGTTTTTGCCTATGCACGAAAGTTTACTTCGAGTACATTACCTAGTAAAATCTTTGAACCAAAATAATGCTCCGTAACTCTCAAAAGGATTGAGCAAATTAGAAAACTCGTTAATGCAAAGTCTATTAAATAGGCAAGCATATCTAACGTATTGATGTGAGTTAATTGACGACTGTAGCGAAAGACCATTCAGCTTGAACTTCAAACTTGTCATGAAGATCTGAATAGTTGTTGCATCTCTGTGGTAAACTACTTGACGTATACTGTCTTGTAGTAACTGACAAAACCATTTTTGAATGAGATTGACAAAACAGTTTGTCCTGCTTTAAAAGGCTGGTGAAATTAGTTCCAAAATCTAAACAGTTCTCTTCAACATTTTATGCAAATGTTGTTTTGTCGGATATTTAGAGTTGTCCATGAGTCACTAAAAAGTATTGTATCTTATTTGTGGTTCAGCTATTTTGACAGATTTCATTAATTTAATAAATCTACCTTTATGAAGCTTACGATGAAAATCGTGGAGTTAATCACATGGAAATGAAATAGAAGTTACTACAGTATTAGTGGGAACTTTGTTCTCTAAAACATCAATTTTTTGTCAACTTCATTGAAAACTGCACAAAACGTTTTACGGTTGGGCAGCACTTTTTGTGGAAGAACGTTTTTTTTTGATGAGCAGTTTGAATGCATTTAAAATTTTGAGCATACTCAGTTCGCAGCTATATTCAGTCTCTATATTATTCCTTCAGGTGGATTTTGCTAACAAGTTCCTGGGAGGCGGAGTCCTTAGAACAGGCTGTGTTCAAGAAGAGATACGCTTCATGATATGTCCTGAGATGATCTTGTCCCGACTCATCACTGAATGTCTAGATCCCAACGAGTGTCTTATAATGACCGGTAATGCATTTTTGCATTCTTTTTACTTTACATTGACATACGTCCAGATGTAAGTGCATCACCTGTCTGCAACCAGTGCTAAACGAATTTTGGGCGGAGGGTCTATTTTCCAAACTCGGCTTTATCTCGAACTGTTACTCGAAATTTCACTAAGCTTGCTGTAAGATTTGAATACAAATTGTATGGGTCCTGACGCTTTTCATACTTGATTTATGACCGTCATACAGTGCATTCACCAATAGGCTGTATTCAGATAATGTTCTATGTATTGTCAGGTTGTGAACAGTTCAGTACATACGATGGCTATGCAAACAGCTTTGAGTGGACGGGAGACCATGAGGATACGATTTTGAGGTGAGTCACCTACAGTTGGATTGGTGTGTCGAGCTTTCACTTTGTGGATAGGAGCAGTGATTGTTAGGCATAGACACAAGAATCTTGCTAGTAAAGCCTGTGGTATCTTGTGCTTTAACTGTAATGCATGGGGAAATCTCGCAAAGACTTGCGAGATTTGTCCTGGGTTGTTGTCTGGTTTTAGAAGAGGAAAGAAGGCACAGTCTAGGTTTGTGAGACATCAAAGCATTATGGCATTCATTTCTTTTTGAAATCTGCTGCTTGATCCTTGCATGTACAGTAATGTTCAAAATAAACTGGACATCATCGAAATTCAAAAATGTTTTGGTGCATAAAACCATTACCTAATATTCATTTCTGTTTACCAAAATCTGCTTCAATTCTGGCTTAAATGTTGATAAAATATAGACAAGTGTTGATCCATACACGTTTCCAAAATCAGGACAACTTACTGTGCTTGTCCGTTCTTAAGAAAACAATCAGTGGCTAGGCGCAATGTTACGGCAAAAAAGTTTGACGTATACACTACTGTATTGTGACGAAAGTTTGACTAAACTGCCAAATAATTCTGGCAAGAAATTTATCCAACTTTGACAGTGTGTTAGAGTTCTGGCAATAGTCTTCAAAAACTCTGTTCTTCCTTTTTGGCTTCTAAATTTTGAAAGTGATTTTTGTGTGTTTACAGAGATTCGTGGGGCAGGAGGTACACTCAAGTGGTGGCGCTGGATGCTACGGCATTCCGCTCAAAGTCATCTGAGCAGTTCGGCCCTGACAGTGTCAGAAGGGAACTTAATAAGGTAGGATTGACAACGCATTTGAAACTACTTGCTGGTGAAAATGTGATGGGCTGTGCAAGTTCAGTCTGATGGGCTGTGCAAGTTTAAGTGTGATGGGTTGTTCAAGTTAAGTGTGATGGGCTGTGCAAGTTTAAGTGTGATGGGCTGTGCAAGTTAAGTGAGATGGACTGTGCAAGTTTAAGTGTGATGGGCTGTGCAAGTTAAGTGTGATGGGATGTGCAAGTTTAAGTGTGATGGGCTGTGCAAGTTTAAGTGTGATGGGCTGTGCAAGTTAAGTTGTGATGGGTTGTGCAAGTTTAAGTGTGATGGGCTGTGCAAGTTTAAGTGTGATGGGTTGTACAAGTTAAGTGTGATGGGCTGTGCAAGTTTAAATATAATGGGCTGTGCAAGTTTAAGTGTGATGGACTGTGAAAGTTTATACTTATAGTAGAGCATTAGTTCAATCAAGACACAATCAGTTTGTAACTGGTATAATCTCTTGTTTGCGCTGGCTTATATGTAGACATAGTCAATGAACTCCTCTCTGTTAAGTGTGTAAAATTAACAATGAGAACTGGCATGATTGGCGTGCTAAACATTTCAATGAACAGTTTCTGTACTGTTTGAGAAGTTCTAAGGAAGGTTCTGCATGTAGCTTTTAATGAACAATGCTTTAACAATGAGCAGAGTGGAAGTTCTATATGTTCTTGTTATAATGTTTTGCTTGCATGCTATTACTAATTGTTCATATTTTACCCAGTGGTGTCATCTTCTATACATGTTTATTGTATCACTTCTTTGACAGAATTAAATAATGTGTCTTGATGACTGCATATTTTAAAGGCACTCTGATTTACATAACAGTAAGAGCTATACCGAGACATGGGCATATAAGAAAATGTTTCATAGAACTGGGAACCTATTATTTTACATGTTGTATTACATAAGTCCCCACTCAATGCTTGATTGTTCCAAGCCTCATCTGCAATAGTTTGATACAACATTTTGAGAACCAGTTTGATGACTGTTATTTAGGTGAGAAAACCGGTTCTCAAAATACAGGCATGTTACATCTGACTATTACCGCCTCATCTGCTTACATTTCTTTCTTATTCCTTCTTTAGGCCTACTGTGGTTTCCTTGACCGCCAAACAGCTGTCAGTCAAATGCAGGCTGTCGCTACTGGCAACTGGGGGTGTGGTGCCTTTGGAGGAAACGTGTACCTTAAATGTAAGCCTTGTGAAATTTTTGCCTTTCTTAAAACGTTGTGTCATGCAATTTAAACGCTCATTTGGAGTTGGGTTTGAAATTACTGCGAGAAAGTTGTGAAATTTTGCTTGAGATAATCGTGACATCTTACCTGTTGTGAATACTGGGCAATGACATTGTCTTGGTATCAAAGAGGTATCCGCAAGAAAATCACATTAATTACCCATGATGCTTTCTTGTTAATTCCCTTTCATTCTGCATCACAAGGAATGACTATATTGACATTGAATTCAACTACTGCTTAGCTTTCACGACAGGGAATTTTGGGTTATTTTGTCTGCATACTTGTGGCATGAACTGTATCTTCTTTCTAGCATGTCTTTAGCTAAGAAACACGGTTCTTTGTGAGTGATCCTGTGTTCGTTGTTTTTAAGATTACCATTAGAAAACTTTCGCACGGGTATACGTTCAAAATTTAAAATTGTTGGATTATGGTGACGTGTGTGAGTCTCCAGAAATGCTTGCTTTTAATATATTGTTTTCTCATGGTCATATGAAAAGTGGACGAAAAATACATCAGTGACACGATTAATTTGTGAAATGTTGATTGATGAAGCATTACACTGTCTGAGTAATAAGATTTTAATTAGGTGCGTTACCACTGACATCTAGTTCTGCAGCTTATTACCCAGACATAGTGGCTCGTCATCACCACTGAGAATGATAGGATGTGAATTTAATTTCATGGAAAAATAAATATTATTATCTAAAAGTATCGTCACAGTGATCAATTTTACAAACAACCTCATCTTCGCTTTTTTGTCCTAACTGTAATGACCTAGTTTGGCCAAATGTGTCATTTGAATGACTGGTCCATTTTAGTGTTGATTCAGCTGATGGCTGCCTCTGAGGTCAGGCGAGACATTTGTTACTTCACATTCGGTGATGTAGAGCTTGTTGATGCAGCCTACAGTATGTACGAGTTTCTGGTAGAGAAAGATGTCTCTGTAGGTGAGTGATAGTTGCCATGTCTTGCTGTAGGTTCATTGATCGAGATCTGAGCCTTCGTATGGCTCACGGTTTGTATAGGTTGGGAAGGCCTGGAATTTTCGGTCTGTTTAGGAAAAGTCACGGAGTTATATAATAAGTCATCGTGAAGGAAAAGTATTTTTGTTAACAGCAAAGCATACATGAAATAATGTTTTTAAAAACAGCGATTGGCTAAATTGTCCTGTTGTCATTTTTCAAGTGCTTCTAACATTGATTCGATTGGTCAATTTTATGGTATGGAACTTGAATAAAAAATATATAATTGCAGGCGGTCTGGCACACGTTGTACCAGACCTGTGCAGGCCGCGCATGTGGGCCCATTGTACTGATCACTTGGAACCATTTTTATGCTTTTAATTAATATATAGTTAAAACCGAGCTGAGGAGCTAGAAACCTGACTCAAGGGTTTAGCAGTGTGACCCAGTGGAACTCCAACCCATGACCTCGAGTAAAGAAAGCACCTATCACACTAGGCTACACTGCCTCCTCTGGAACTTGAATATGGAAAAGCATTAATATGCGACATATCTTTCATGAAAAAAATATGGATCATAAAATTTCACTTGCGGGTCATATTGTGTCCTAAATTGGTGGGATTTTACCGTAATTTTTTGAAAGTTGGAAATTTTTGTTAACATGGTCGTCAGTACGATTAGTGCTGGCATAGTTGAAGATATGGTGTTTGGCAGACAAAGTGTTACCGGTTCTGAAGTTGTGAAATCTTACAGAGTTAGCGATCTTGCCATTAGTTGCTTTTTTGCATTATTTTTAAACTCTTAAGTTTAGTAGATTGACTAAAACAATTAAAATTTCAGAAAATTTTCTATATCTGGTTATTTGACATGGCAGGTGTCTCTCGTTTGCCAGGTCATATTACTTCAGAAATAACTTGCTTTGAAATTCCAAGCATATTATGGTCTGACAATTACCATTTATTGTGTGTTATTATTGGTCATTGCTTCCTTTGGTACTCTGCTCGGAACAATAACCCCCTATCTTCTTAACTATTCAAACCAGTGTGGGAAGAATGAACTAAAGCCGATTAAGTTGTGATTAATAGTCCAGGACAAAAGTTGTATTTGAGAGCTTAGAATGTATGGATTCATGAATTGTGCATTGAAAGAAATTTAATAATCAGCGCAACTTCGTAGATTTTCATGTTCAACGTTTCACTTTAATCGCTAAAGCATTATCAAGACAATCAACCTGAATGTACACTAAACAGTGTCAAACTTGAATAAACTAACTGAACAAACAACAGGTATACTCAGTCACAGCAAACTACTACCATAGATTCAAAGCAACAGAGCTCTGGTGTTGATTGCGTGAATGAGCAGCTTTGATTTTTAAATTTCTTTCCATGATTTGGCCCAAATCTGATTTATGAATTGTGCATTGCTTCCAGGCACACTTTGGAGACTGCTCAACCAGTATTATGTGGATATATGTTATTCGGGTGCCAGTGTCTTGCCTAGGTTGAACTTGTTCGACTACATTTACAAGGTGTACAATGACTATGAGGTGTCCACAGACGAGGGGTCTAGCCCTGCTACCCATGAGGGGCGCGACCCCTGGGATGATGTTGTATTTGATGGGGAGACATCTGATAAAGAAGAGATGAACTTGAGTTCGCAGGGTGGCACGTGAGATGTAGAACAGGGTGCCTGATTTCTGTGTAATTTATTTGGTTTTATTGTTATGCTTCAAGGGTGGGCCGGTCATCTGAACAAAAACACATTTTTCCAATAACATCCTCCATGATCAGTACTGTATAAGTACTAGTAGACTCAATTAGAACCCAAGGTTGAAAGAATAAGATGAACTAGAAAATACCTGATGTATGTTTGACAGTTGTTAAAACTTGCACATTACAGATGTTACTATCTAAAATCCTGTTATGAACGCTAAGTAGAAAGTTTATATTATTACTTGTTTATGTTTTTTTCTAATTCAAGACTTCATATTTCTGCTTGGCCTGTTGACAAAATTGTAAAACACGGCTTCATTTGGGTTTGTTAACAACTAGCTAATTGCATCACAGCAGCGGCCAAGTAATTAACTGGTTTCCATGGATATCATGTAATGATTGCAATAATGTTGAGAGCTATTAGCCTTCTGTAATGTAAATCTTCATCTGATCCACACCTTCCCTTATTTTGCTCACCCAAAGTAATTTTGTAAAGTAATATATTGTTTTTTAAATCGTTTCACGGGAGGCCTGCTATGATAGACTGATTACCTTCTTGTTGGAGTCTTTATAGTTTTCTTGTCATTCAGTTAACACTTTTGTAAGTGTAGTGCAACGTGTTTTAATTTAATAGCTGGTTAATATAAACATGTTTGTGGTCCAAATCCAATTTGTGTATGGTGGTTTTTGAAATCGCTTCACTCGTTTACGACTTAAACATTTTTTTGTGCTAATGGAAGTTTGATGTAAAAGGAGTGTGCAAGGAATGCTGCAGAAAAAATCTTCATCGAGTATTCTGGTACTACGATACTGAAGTGAATCTGTCTCTTTATAGTAGAGTTGTTTGTCTGGAAAACCAACCACCATCCCATCTGTTCCGTTTGTTTGTCTGGCATAGGTATTTTGCAATATTATTTCCCCTTGCTGGCATTACAGAAAAACGATCAAACCTTTGTTGACCCCGCAAGGTCTATCAAAACGTCTATATGCATAAAACCTATTATAGTTATCAACTTTAAAGTTTCCAATGCCTGTGTCTTCCACCAGTGTATAAGATAAGGCAGCCCTTTTTTAGTCCTCGAAGTGGATATCATCCAGTTGTTGTTTCTTAGTTTTTCAGTTTTACCATGTTATTGTGTGAATTTTATTGCAGAGACCTAACTTACACTTACTCTACCATGTTAAGATTAACGTTATAACTCTACCACTTTCAGAACGACATTATAACTCTACCATGTTAAGAAAGATGTTATAACTCTGCCATGTTAAGAATGAAGTATTTAATATTTAAGTTCCTCTTATAAAATGTGAAAATCTTTTGTACAACAAATGTATTTCAGGGAGTATGTTGCACAATAACTGTACACTAGATAACAACAATGACGTCACACTTCATGCTAGTATTCTTGAACAATGCTCTCAAACTTATCCAGTGGATAAGTTTTTATGCATCCAAGACCAGGACCCGAAAGCCAGCTTTCAAAGTTGAACTTCACTTTAGTTTCATCTGTTCTTCTTCAGTGTGAGCTTCAGATTTCATGTAGCTTTGGTACCGTCCACACACAGATTTACCCTAAAATAATTTACTCCTGGAACAAGTTTGGGGGCTGTCTGGATTCTGTTTAAACTACTGACATTTTATTCCATCTTGTCGAGGTTGGGTAACTTGTTCTAGGGTAGGTTGTGCCTCTTCTCATTGCTGTGTGGCCGCAAACCTGGCGCAAAGTGAAAGTAATTATCAGCTGCACACTTGGCAGTTACATTCATATGGGTCTTCTTTTTTCCGCTGTATTCACATCAGCTGTTCATTGACATATGCATAGCGACAACTTCTACCTTGCGTTTTGAGACATGTGTGTGGATGCTTTTCTTAAAGAGGAAAATTTGCATTAGTGCAAGTTGATCTAGGGTACGTCTGTGTGTTGACTGGACTTATGTCATTATCAAGTGTGTAGTTGAACTCAGACCATTACAGAGTTAGGCTGCATTGCTTAAGACTTCTCTTGAGATCTTGTTCAATTAATGCACAACATGTCAACATAAAGTTGGAGTTTGAGTTCAAGCTTGGAGATTGGCTTTCAGGTCCTGTTATTCTTGTTTATAATAACATGCTTTTAAAACATTTTGTTGTAATTGTACCGTTTTTTGCTGTATGAGATTTTCTTGTTTAATTTCCTTTGCCCGAGATAATATTGCATCGCTAGGGTTTTTTTTTCATACAGATTGTATGACTTTTGTTTAAAGTCAGACACCCTTGACCAATTGGATCGAAATAAAATATGGGATAATGTACTTTTTAAATGACAGATGGTGGAATGACTCATTTATTTCCTAATCAATATAGTAAAGAGTAGGATATTGTCTGGCTCTGTCATCCGAGGTTTGACAAGCCTGCAAGCTCTACTCTGTCACAAAGTGTTTGCAACTGAAAATTCTGTATTTATTGCAGCAGATTTTTTTATTTAAATTAGTAATGTTCCAACTGAAGGCTCTTGAACAGCTGCAGTGTTAATTCTGTGTAATTTTGTGCATCTGGTGTAGTGTAATGGGATTTCTTCATTGGAAAAGTGACTTTTTTATTACAACTAATCCTTGCATGTCTTGTTGATATTATTTTTATTTCAGTAGCAACAGTTGAGTGTGCTGGGGTTATTTATGTTATGTTAAATTCATATCAAGTAGATATGAGTCGAGTATAGTTAAAGTTACTTGTGCTAAATTTTAGAAACGACTTTTTGTGTTATTTCCAAAGCAGCAACTATGAAGGCCCGTGATTCAAGATTTACATGTAGATTGCATTCGGGGTAATTAATGGTTGAAGGTATTGATGTCCAAGTGACTGAAATGGTTCTGGAACCCTTCTTCAAATTCAGTACGTGGTTCGTTAAGAGTTATGGTTTACATGCAAGTTACATTGTTAATAACAGGGTGCCACAAAATGAATTGTAAATTGAACTTTTGTTTAATAAATTATTATGTGACATTTTTGTTTCATTCTGTGGTATTTTGTAAGAAAGTTCAGCGTCTCGGACATGCATTAAAACTATTGGAATGAGATCATCATTATGCGCCCACATATTTGTATGTGGGCGCATTATGCCCTCATCTCCGTCCGTCCGGCGTCAGCTGCTCTATCTCCAAAACGCTTTGACATACGTTCATGAAATTTGGCACACATGTTCTATTCATGAATGGGACGGCATGAGCGAACTTTCGGACGGATCCGACTACCGGTGTGCCCCCTAGTGGCAATTTTATTTTTTTACGCTTACCTTTGTATCTTAAAAAGTCCTTAACCGGATTTTCATAAAATTTGGTATGTAGGCACCTATTAGTGAGATGACGCTATCCTCCCGTTTTCGGATGGATTTGATGTAGTTTGCGCCACCTAGTGGCCATTTTTACTGTTTTCGAGTCGTTTTTTGCGTCCACCCCTCTATCAACCAAACCGCTCAAAGGATGATTATGAAAATTGTGCTTACTATGAAGAGGACCGTTGACGATGATTTTCCGATTATTTCGTCTACTGTGGCACCTCTCAGTGGCAGTTTTTTTTTGCGCCATCTCCTAAACCGTTCGCAGGATCTTTACTTAATTTAGCAAGTGTATTTATATGATGTTGACTACGGATGACGACGACTTTTGGACAGATCTGACTACTGCTGTGCCCCCTAGTGGCAATTTTAGTTTTTACGTTTAACTCTGTATCTTCAAAGGTCCTCAACAGATTTTGATAAAATTTTAAATATAGGCATCTATTGGTGTGATGACTTTATCTTCCTGTATTTGGATGGAATCGAGGTATTTTGCACCACCTAGTGGCCATTTTTGCTGTTTTCAAATCTTGTTTTTGGCTTCCACCCCTGTATCAACCAAATCATTTGAAAATATATATTAAATATATATGTTCTCAGTGTGGAGACGACCTTTGATGATGGTGACTGACTACTGTGGCGCCTTCTAGTGGTAGTTTTGTTTTGCGACCATAGTCGTATCTCCTAAACCCACTGCAGGATATTTACTAAATTTAGTAAGTGTATTTATATGAAGATAACAACAGACGGCGACGACTTTCCGGCAGATCCAACGGACACTGTGCCCACTAGTACCTGTACTATATTCGAACCGATGGTCGGCCGGTGTGCGTTTGCTACCAACAAAGAATGCAAGTGACTCGCTGATTAATGAGCATAGATGTAAGTGGACTTTTTGCTACTGGAGGGGAGAGCGGGTGTGCTTACGGTACATTGACTTCTTAATAGAACAATATCACTTTTACTGCCGAAAAACGTTTTGGGGCTAATTGTTGAATGTGTTGTAGGCTTCATCTTGGACAAGGGCTATTAAACAACAGAATCCATTGTTTTTTGTATTTAATCACAAATCGCCAAAACTCGCTATTGACTGCCACACATTCGCTGAAAATCAAGGGCTGTGACCTTACCATTTAAATAAGCTTGAAATATTACGCTATTCATTGCGCACGAGTTTACTCAGCAGCAGAGTCTTCGATTCCATATTAGGAAACTATTGCGTAGCTTGTATGATCAATTCCACCGAGAATGGTCCTTTAAAGCATTACCCACTGTCCAAAAGGCTGGCGGTTTCGCTAGCATATTGGTTAGTAGCAAAAAGCGCCAGTCATATGAACAGATACAATTGACCATTTTGATGCCGCTTTGCCGTAGCTTTGAGTTGCCCCATAAATCTGTTGTCTTTTCGCGCGTAATTCTGTAGCCAGAACACCTGCTTCTAAAAACACACGCGCAGGGGGAAGATATAGTTGTTCATTATTAATCAGTTAGTGGTGGAGAGTGAACGTGCTTCGACACCAATTTTCGCTTAAAAACGATTCGGTTGGCGAAGAAACGACCACACTTCTTGGCTGGCGAAAATAAACCCTTGAAGTTCGCTGACAGATAGACGTCTAAAACGCTAGACTTTTCGCTAACGTTTTAGCCAATGAAGGTACTGGCGTTTTCGTCACCCATGTGAACCTAGTATTATCAAAAATTGTTAATGACGTTGGCTGTTTGGGAGACGAACGATGTTGATTCTCTTGAATTTCAACTTGCATCAAAAATTGTTGAAACAGAAATAAATGTTTCATTTACGATTAGGGGCTTTAGAGAGGCATGGAACACGAAAGCTCGTCAAAATACGTTTTAAACAATTCCTGATGAAAATACCATCTAGCAACGTCTATTACAGAGTAATTAACCTTCCCCTGTGAGGAAAGTTACAAAAAAATCACAAAATTCACGATTTTGAAATACGCGCGAAGGCAAAACTCTGTGGTTACCACAAAGTTTCTAATCTTCCTCCCACTTACGATAAATGCACGCATGCGCTCAGTCAATTGCCTGAAGTCACTTGACGTCAAAGGACACATTTTCCATTTAAGGCAAATGTGCTATGTCTTGCCATACCAAATAACGAGACGTGCTTTGCCTTGTGGGAGAAAAATTGACTAATTGGCGAGCAGTTGACAGATCGTTTTTTGAAATTTGAAACTGAAAGAAAATGATTTGATATCAACAGTAATTAAACATGTTTACGAACAGATCCCAAAAATACCAGGTGAGCAGGTTGAATTCTGTTTCGGTGGCAGAAAACCAGTTTCAATATTGCACTTTAGTGTGTTTATCGCGTTCCAGGCCTCTTAGAATGATAGAAATGTACATCAGAAAACAAGGAACCCTTATTATGTTGATTTACCACGTACATGGCATTTTTCTATATGTTGAGGTGCAGGACTTTCTTTGCTAACTTTATAAGGCACGGATACAATTACCGGATTGTTTGTGTCACAAAAATGATCCGATCTGCGCAGACTCCATGAAGACAAGCGCGAGGTACAAAGTATCTCACGGACATGTTGACATGATGTCTGATGCATTGCAGCGGTACCCTGTTACGATTTTACTGGTAAAAAGACAAAGACACTCTCGTTTACGACCGTCTATACTTTGAGGACCTTGAAATTCGTCAGTAAAAGTTTCAGATAATCCTAAGAGAATCATGTCTGACAATCAAAGTAATGCTTTCCTTATATTGATTCTCAAGAGACGTTATTCTTGGGTTTCTTAAGACGAAAATGCCCATAACAATTTTGCCATTATGGCAATATCGGGTATAATTGAAACAGAGAGTTGTTATGTTGGCTGATAATGTTAATAACTGTGTATACATACATGTATATATCTCAAAGGAGGTTGACAGGTGATTGTTGGGTGACACGATCCGGCAGGACACGAATCCAAAACAATTTTAATTACTGTTGGTGTACTTCAGTTTCAACGGGCTTGACGAAAAGCGTGTCAAAATATGATGAATTTGGTCTGAGCTGGGACCAAGTGCTTTCCTGAACCAAGCATAACCTCAAAGAAAAATATTAGTTAGGGGATGTTAAAACAAGTGCTAATGTTGTTTAGTGTACAGAAAAACATCGTCTATTCTGTATAAAAGGTTCTCGGCAGTCTGTGTCTAATTATAGTCGACCTCATCATGACGTGTTGGCTCTTATGGTACCAACTCGTGAAACACCAAGGAAACTCCAAGTGTTCAGGGGAACTGAAATTCTACACTTACAAGGAAAATTGCGTGAGTCACAGTGTTATTTCTCTAGGGAGAGAAATACCTGAAGCTTGATAGACTGAATTTCTGCCACAGTCTTATTTCTCTAAGAAGGAAAATACTTGAAATTAGACGAACTGAATTTCGATCTAACTGAAACGTATACCAAGAGCATTGCTTTGAAGACTAGACTGCTTCGAAGACTGAACACGGTTCCGAAAACAGTTTTAGGACAGAGAAATCGTGATCACGGACTGATTGAATTTTTATACATTTTCATGTTTTAAATTCTTGGGGAAAATTGAAAGGAAAAAAATTAGTTATTGCCGCACTAGTGGCGCACACGTCTCTTTGTTATCAAAAACATCGCGTCAGTTACTATATTTTTACAACTAAGCACTAATTAGTCCACAATAAAGCACAATACCGACCTGATGATAATATATACATTCATCAATTACTGTAGTACTGGTAAAGACTGTTGCTAACCATTGACACTGTACGCTGCTAACCAACGAGTTGGCCTTTATTTCATCGCCGTGCTGGGAAATCGTTACGTGACTCAGTGGGAAAGCGGAAGAACAGGAGTGCAGACAAGGAAAATTGAAGGCAGTGGGCGCGTGCATTTCATTTGGCAGACGATAACCTTGTTGGCGTTTTGTTTCAGTCCCATAGACATGAATGCATTTGTGGGAAAATGGGAATATGTCAGCGGCGAAAACGAAGATGAATTGGCTGACGTCATGGGTAAGAACCTGCATGTGTGTAGGGCCTGTACGGGAAAATCACGTAGAAAGGTGGTGTATGAATAACAAAGCTGGTGATTGCTGATCATACCTCCCTCCACCCCTAGGACAACAATGTCGGTGTTTCTAAATTAATGTTAAAGTCTATTTTGACACGATGCAAGTGTATCATGACGCCAAAGCTGGCAAAGTCTCTACAAATTTTAGTTTAGAGATACTGGAAACGAGACTAGCAAATCATATGACTTAGTTCAAATTTTGTAGACTTTTTGTATTTTAAACATCAAAAACAAATCATAATCTTTGACTCAGGTAAAAAACTTCCTAAAACTGGATGTATTTACATTAAGCTGAAAATCATCACGGAGAAGGTTCATCTGCGGATCCCAAGGGTTTTTCTACGATTGCTAAAAGCGTAAGGACGCGTGGCTTTGGATAATTTTGTACCCGAACCTAGGATCATAATTCGTTTCGATGCTTAACGTACGAAAACTCCGGTTTAATTTGAATTCTAACCGTCTTATTCATTAAACTCCGTGTTCTGCAAAGAATTTATCCAAACAACGACTGCATGCATAACGCACGGTGAGCGTTGTTTATGTTTCAGAATAGGGCACATAGAAGCAAGAGCATCTGGTCAAGTTAACCTGACGAGAGAACCCTGTAATGAGAAACGCGCTGCTTAATAGGTTTACTTTAATTCTCCTTTGAATCGGTCAAATGTTTTACTCAATTAGCAGGCAATGCACGTTTTTCTCTGTTTTCCTCATTAACACTTTAATATTCTTACACCCAGATGTGTTTGAGAGGTGTAATGCCACCCAGATTGGAGCGGACTCCCGACGATGGAACCGTTCGTCACTCCTTCCCGTTTTTGTGAAATTATACACCAGTTCGTGTTAGACGCTCAGGTGGAGGGACCCAGTGTTTGGAATTAATTGTCGCTATTTTCATATGTTTGTGGAAGTACAACTTTGCAATTAACGGAACCCCTTTGGAGGTCCCCCGTGTTGAAATCAATTCACATTATTTCCTGATATAGTAAACTTATACATTCCTTAATGTTTGGATGGGAGGGGTTTAATGAAATCAGTTGTTCTTTTTCATGTTTTTGAAATAAAATATTATTGCTTATTACGGAGTTAGCAACTGTTCCATTTGCCCGGTACTTATCTACACTTTCCACAACGAATGGTTGCCTCTGCCATTTTCGTGTTATTTTTGTTTTGAGAAAGCGCGGTTCACGCGGTCAGTGCTGAAACGCCTCGTCTGTATAACTGTTTTCTGAGGTGGCAGTAAATTAGTGCAGTAAGCTAACTGCAGGAAGCTGTCTGCCGTAAAACGCGTTAACACTAAAAACAAACGAGAAAGATGTATGTGTGTATATGCGTAAGCGATATGAATAGGCATACGCCTGAACTCTTAGTATGACATGTACTACTTTAGTGTAGATTCCACGAAGTTAGCAGATACAACACTAGGCATTCGTTGCAGGCGCACACAGGACTCAAATCACAACCAAGACGCATCAATTTCGTCTTATATCTGTATCCCTCGACAACTCATAAAAAATTGGAGAACAATTTGAAAACTCCTTTAAAAGTTTGCTAAACGGGCAAGCTTGGCTTACGCTTTAGGCGAGTTACACAACAACGGCAAGGTGTGACCGCCCACCAAGAACCATAAAATCCAATTTGAGGCTCAAAATGTATGCATTTTTACTTGAATCTTGCTTTTATTACTAAAATGGGACACCAGTGATGCATTAGTAGGTGACGGTACGGGGATTAGTTGCAATCACCAAAACGGAGTTTGGAATCCTCTTTAGGGACTGTAAAACGTGGCTACATGAATGTTAGACTAATTTAAAGTTGCTTAGTTTTACTGTTTATTATTGTTTTGTAATTGAAACTAAACAATGTTTGACAGATTTTCTCAAAGTTTTGATTTTTTCAAGAATCTCGTCGACAAACTTTATTTTGTAAAATGTAGGCTGGTCTAATATTCCGAAGTCATCATAAAGAAAGCCACGTGACCTGTACTTCCGAAAATGGCCCATTCACTCCGTAAACCAAGACTGGCGAGTATTATCTAGGAGTGTACTATAATACTGTACACTCGTTGTTATTGTCTAGTCAAAGTTATGGCCACACGCAGTTCATGCGCGCACCCAATCTAAAAAAATTGGGGGACTCGAATTTTTGAGAATGTGGACCTTTTACCAAGATTCACGGAATACGTTTAGAGATATGAATTGTGCATTCGCTGAATTTTGGTAGTCCCTGCCTTTTTAGTCGACAGTAGTCTCGTTTTTTTTCGGAGTTTTTGTTTCTCTGAGGAGGACCTTTTTGCCCACTTCACCAAATGGCTCGTTCGAGCNACGCGCTGCTTAATAGGTTTACTTTAATTCTCCTTTGAATCGGTCAAATGTTTTACTCAATTAGCAGGCAATGCACGTTTTTCTCTGTTTTCCTCATTAACACTTTAATATTCTTACATCCAGACGTGTTTGAGAGGCGTAACGCCACCCAGATTGGAGCGGACTCCCGACGATGGAACCGTTCGTCACTCCTTCCCGTTTTTGTGAAATTATACACCAGTTCGTGTTAGACGCTCAGGTGGAGGGAGCCAGTGTGTGGAATTAATTGTCGCTATTTTCATATGTTTGTGGAAGTACAACTTTGCAATTAACGGAACCCCTTTGGAGGTCCCCCGTGTTGAAATCAATTCACATTATTTCCTGATATAGTAAACTTATACATTCCTTAATGTTTGGATGGGAGGGGTTTAATGAAATCAGTTGTTCTTTTTCATGTTTTTGAAATAAAATATTATTGCTTATTACGGAGTTAGCAACTGTTCCATTTGCCCGGTACTTATCTACACTTTCCACAACGAATGGTTGCCTCTGCCATTTTCGTGTTATTTTTGTTTTGAGAAAGCGCGGTTCACGCGGTCAGTGCTGAAACGCCTCGTCTGTATAACTGTTTTCTGAGGTGGCAGTAAATTAGTGCAGTAAGCTAACTGCAGGAAGCTGTCTGCCGTAAAACGCGTTAACACTAAAAACAAACGAGAAAGATGTATGTGTGTATATGCGTAAGCGATATGAATAGGCATACGCCTGAACTCTTAGTATGACATGTACTACTTTAGTGTAGATTCCACGAAGTTAGCAGATACAACACTAGGCATTCGTTGCAGGCGCACACAGGACTCAAATCACAACCAAGACGCATCAATTTCGTCTTATATCTGTATCCCTCGACAACTCATAAAAAATTGGAGAACAATTTGAAAACTCCTTTAAAAGTTTGCTAAACGGGCAAGCTTGGCTTACGCTTTAGGCGAGTTACACAACAACGGCAAGGTGTGACCGCCCACCAAGAACCATAAAATCCAATTTGAGGCTCAAAATGTATGCATTTTTACTTGAATCTTGCTTTTATTACTAAAATGGGACACCAGTGATGCATTAGTAGGTGACGGTACGGGGATTAGTTGCAATCACCAAAACGGAGTTTGGAATCCTCTTTAGGGACTGTAAAACGTGGCTACATGAATGTTAGACTAATTTAAAGTTGCTTAGTTTTACTGTTTATTATTGTTTCGTAATTGAAACTAAACAATGTTCGACAGATTTTCTCAAAGTTTTGATTTTTTCAAGAATCTCGTCGACAAACTTCACTCTGTGAAATGTAGGCTGGTCTAATATTCCGAAGTCATCATAACGAAAGCCACGTGACCTGTACTTCCGAAAATGGCCTATTTACTTCGTAAACCACGACTGTCGAGTATTATCAAGGAGTGTATTATAATACTGTACACTCGTTGTTATTGTCTAGTCAAAGTTATGGCCACACGCAGTTCATGCGCGCATCCAATCTAAAAAATTGGGGGACTCGAGTGGACCTTTTACCAAGATTCACGGAATACGTTTAGAGATACGAGTTGTGCATTCGCTGAATTTTGGTAGTCCCTGCCTCTTTAGTCGACAGTAGCCTCGTTTTGTACTTTTTTCGGAGTTTTTGTTTCTCTGAGGCGGACCTTTTTGCCCACTTCACCAAATGGCTCGTTCGAGCCTCCCCCCGGGCGCCCATGTGAAGCAACAGAGATCTGTCAGGTCTTCTTGGCTTAGGATTCACTTCCAATTAAAGAGAAAAAACACCTGGCGGATTAGACCGATTTTCATAACGGTAAGTGGCCTAAATAAAAATGCTTTCACGACAGATGTCGTGAGTTTATTGCACATTTCAGTATGCCGCCAACCGCGTTTGTTAAACGAGACTGCGCATGGGATTTCAGGTATTCCGGTCCAAATTAGAGAACGAATGAAAGCCGTGAGACCCAAGTTCGAGCTTTCCCGAGAAGGCGACAGTTGGCTATATATCATCTTCACGCCGATAGAGGTCTCGAATGCGTTCTCTCCAGGAACACCATTTGAACGTCGTATGCCATCGGGACAAGTTATTAAGGTAAGAGTGTTTGTCAATCTCCAAAAGATTAATTGTGAATTGCAACACAATTAGTCCACTGAGTTTTATGCGCCAATCTTGTAACTGTTTGCAATGAAATGATTACTCAGACGCCGGATACCATCAAATAGGATAGCATGTTTTCACGATTAGGTAAATCTTACGCTAACAAGGCTGGCACGTATAAGTTTACCTCCGGAGTATTCAACGAAGTCCTCGCCACATCAAAGGCTTGAAAGCGCCATCATGGATTGAGGAGAGCTACTCGCTACTCATGGGCTTGCCTGAGGATAGTTCTAAAACCCCCTCGACCCCCATACCCCACGACACCCTTGGATCAACGACCCCTTCGACTCACGACCCGCCATAACCCCGGCCCTCGAGCCTAAGCAATGACCATCGCCTCTGTTGGCCCGAACCAGAGGCGACGCAAAGGCTACAGGCGCTCTGTACGCCGGAAGCTTTTCAGCGAATTATGCCTCGCACCGACTAAACCATCAAAGTCACGTTGTGATAAATACCTTTTGCGCATAGAGGAACACCTTAGGAGGTTGTCGATGTGTTTAATTCCTTTCAACTCGAACAAATACTCCCGTTATGAAACTTTTTCTTCGAGCAGTCCCTATTTCAGTTCCCAAAATCGTGAAATCAACATTTTCATTTTTTTAACCAGGCCGAAGGTCAGAAGTTGCGGACCTACCGGCGAACTTTGAAAGCTGAAGTTCCTGCCCTTCGCGTACGTGCTGCCGGGAACCAGCCGTGCATTTGCCGTGTTGTTAAACATTAAAATGTCAAATATGTGCACAAAGACTATTAAATGTCATATCAACAGCCTTTATTTTTGTCAAATACAAACAATAATTCATTGAAATGCAATCAGTTTCAAGTAACGCCAATTAAAGACAAGTATAAGTGGTGGCATTTTGGAAACGAACATTTGACTGACAAGACCGCAATGGCGCACCTTTGGCCTATTTACAGATTGAGGTCATGAAGTCACATCACCTAGCGAGCGCGGTAAAAAATGGAGCGTGCGCTGTATAAAAATGGTGAGTTCACGATTTTGGGAACTGAAATAGGGACTGCTCGAAGAAAATGTTTGATAATGGGAGTATTTGTTCGAGTTGGAAGGAATTAAACACATCGACAACCTCCTAAGGTGTTCCTCTATGCGCAAAAGGTATTTATAACAGCGTGACTTTAATGGTTTAGTCGGTGCGAGGCATAATTCGCCGAAAAGCTTCCGGCGTACAGAGCGCCTATAGCCTCTGCATCGCCTCTGGTTCGGACCAACAGAGGCGATGATCATTGCCTACCTCGAGCCACGAAAGAGTACAGTTTACAGAACCTAGACTCGATCTGAACATAGAACAAGCGCTGACTTGCAGGACCAACACGTCTGGCCTTGAGCTCGACTCGATTTTCCCTTTTTTTGCAATTGAGAAAAATCGATGCGGCACGTTTGAAAGCCAAAAACACTGAACAAAACAACCTCACCAAATCAATGACCTACCAACGTTACAAATCGTCTTGTCTGCTCTCCAACGAATGGCAGATTTAAGCTATATTGGGAGAGTCCGAGAAGGCCACGAATAGGCCTATATACTGTATACTTTCTTCATTAAATACAGTTTCAAAAAACAAGCTATTAACTAAAAAGCATCTCAAAGTTACTTGTGGTACATTGTAAACGAGTATACGACAGAAAGCAAATGATAAACACGTGAAATTATGTTTATACACGTTAACGTTGTCCCTAAGTTTAGTAGAACAGGGTTATTGATAACCGCTCGTGGAACTATTTCTGTGACAACAATAGCACACTCACAACCCGCTATTTCAGATCATGTTCTTACGTCAGTTTTTGTTTTAACAGTCTTGTAGGCAAGTCTTATGGTAAAGTCACTCAGCGACGTAATTAGATTATGAAATGCGTAAAAAGCGCAAAAATACCTGTTGCCGCAGGTCGTGGGTCCAGGTGTTGTGAGTCGTGGGGTTTGGGGGTCGAGGTGGTTTTAGAACAATAATTACGCCTGTTTAGCGTAAAAGTTTCAAAGTCAAAAAACGAACAATAAGTAAGGCAAGACACCGAAATGACTGTTTCTAAAATTGACATGTAAATATTACCCGTTTTTTGAATTTTTAAAATCGAGGCATTATGAAAGAAATTAGCGAATAGATTTTCTTCAGCAATCACAGTCAGACGTAGGATCGATTAGGCGTCGGATTTGTCTAAATAGTGCCTAAAGAGAGAATTGCTAGGAAATTCCTTACTAGCGTCCGGTGTCGATATCTCCGAAAATAGACACCCTGTACTTCAACAAAGCAGCTCAGATGACGGTGTTTACGATGCATGACGTGAGAATTCAGATGAAACAACGAAGATAGTGGTGACAATGGCTGTACTTGATTCAATTCGGTGCTTCCGTTTGGTCACCTTACAAAGACACTTGATTGGCCTGTAAGCCAAGTCGTCATCGAGAATTGTATCAAGTGTACCTAGAGTTGGTAAGATTAAAACCTTATTTGCCTAAATGCGTGTATTTCAGTCTACATACGATGTGAACAGGTCCACGTGAAGGTAAATATTATTGAGGAACACCAACACATCCAGCTTCGCCAAAATCTGTCTGTGCTTGACACGGCTTTCGGTGTCGGACAGGATGCCAGTTGCTTTCACCAGGCCCTGGTGCTCCATTCACTACTCGAAAATTTTGTTGTCCTAAAAATCAACAGTTGGTCATACAAAGAAATGAGTCTTCTTCCTGAAAATTTGTATTTAATCTACTTGTCACAACACTCGCCCGTCTTCAGTGTAAATTTCTCTCTTGATGTTGCATAAGGTTTTGGTGGCACATACCCGTTGATCTTTCCACCTTGCTACGGTCATAAGGAAATGTTACAACAAAACACAGAAATAATGGAAACGAGGACGGCTGATGATGATGATGATGATGATGGCGATGATGATGATGATGATGACGATGATGATGATGACGATAATGATGAAGATGATGATGATGACGACGACGATGGTGGTGATGACAAATTTGGGGACAGCGATGACAAGTAGAGAAGGCAAGAAGTATTTACGGTGATGGCGATGAAGAAAACACTAAAATAATGATGACGACGAGAATGGCTATGGCGACGATGATGGCTATTATGACAGTGGCGACGATTGTGGTAGTGATGATGGTAGTGATGATGACGATAAAGTTGATTATGATGGTGATGGTGTCAGTGGGATGTTATTTGAAGTAATTCTAATGATAATGCCACAGGTAACGGCCACCTTCGACGGCGACAAACTACTCGAAGACCATGAGTTCGTGGGAAGTGACCGCCAGATGACCATGGAACGGACTGTTAACGGAGAAGAGATGACAGTGGTAAGATTAGCTGTGAAATCAACAATAAAGTGAAATTAAACGGGCACTGCTCTAGACTTATAAGATTTAATGCTGGGTGTATAGATCGATCACACCACCGAGGTAATTCCTTATGTATTAAAGATGCTACATCTCATCAAATTGTGAATATGCATATGAAATGATAGTTTACAAACAACCCCGGGTCTTCCGGTGGGGCAGGAAACCACCTGTGAACCAGTTACTATTACAATCTCGCGAAAGTCTCATTTTGCGAGACTATTTTTATGTAAATGAGTATGGTAATATTTCGTTGTTACCCTAATGAAACACGGCACAGTTTTCATTATATTTTTATGGCACTATCAAATAACGGTTGCGTAATATTTGGAATTAGTAGGGTTTTTGTATGATTACGCTTATTCCTAAGTGTTCTATAAAAGCCCAATTTTTTTCTTTTCCTGATTATACTTGTGCACAAGAAGTCACTAGGTGGCGCTTGCTATAAATTTAAATGCTCACGGTTTTAATGAGACATAGCATCTTTAAGGGCGCCTACTTGCGTGAAGCAACTGACACTAGGTGGAGTTACCAGTAGTGCAAGAAAGACAGCAGGTGACTGACCGAACGCTGTTACAAAGTCGGTTTATTTCTCAATGATGAGGAAAGAACATTACTCCCAGTATATTGATCTCACGAACGAAATTACGCAGCGAGATTTATTGTTCTCATTGATTTTCATGCTCATAACGGTGATGACGAGCTAGGCTCCATGAAAACATATCATCTCAAGTGCAAGCAACGATTGTTACTGCATTCCACATATTATGAAGCATGTTAGAGCGATTTTACACCACGATATTAACAAACAAGAGGTTTTATTAGCTAAGTCTGCGATCTTTAATTCCGCCGCAAAATCGTTTTATTTCGGTTCAAAACTAATGATTTTTGGCCTTCAGAAGGACCCAGCGCCAATTTGATTAGAAGAGCTCATGCAAGGGGTGCTGTTAGTCAACTTTCTTGGATTCAAATCCCATCGGCGAGAAAATTGGTGCCAAGACTACTGTTCTACCGGCAAGCATGTTTATTCAAACCATACGTTTATTTCCACGTTACTGGGATTGTTCGGACTTTTTTCATTCTTGTACGGTCAGGGACCAACAGTCTATGCCTGATGTGTTGGTAATCTTTTTATGTGCTGTAAGCAGAAAAACTGTATTCCATCAGTTATAGCATTTTAAAGGCACTATTTCCGCTTCATTTTTGTTAAAAACTTCATGAAACGGATCTTTACGCAAACACTTTTATTCGAAACCTAAGCCCAAATAATAATCTTTGCCATGACATCGAATTTTTTCATAATGAACTGAATTTAATACAGATTNGTTCTACCGGCAAGCATGTTTATTCAAACCATACGTTTATTTCCACGTTACTGGGATTGTTCGGACTTTTTTCATTCTTGTACGGTCAGGGACCAACAGTCTATGCCTGATGTGTTGGTAATCTTTTTATGTGCTGTAAGCAGAAAAACTGTATTCCATCAGTTATAGCATTTTAAAATGCTACCCACAATAATTGTGGCAGGTTCAGGTCATTGGACGAGAAGAGTTATTTTGATTTGCGTTTGAAAAGTATTGTTTCGGCTCTCACATGTTATTGGGTATAAAAGTACTTTTTCCTTCATACTCTCCAGCTTAGAGCACTCCATGAGTTTTGTCAGTCGATGGAATATCAATAAAATATAACCATTTTGTAACTGAGCTGTTTTTCTGTTCTCTTAATTTTTTAAAATGTGGGCGGATTTCTGCCTCATTTCATATGACGGCAATTGAGTCATTACCCATAATGCACGAGTCAGCTGTCACTCACTACGGCGGCCATTTTAGGTGGTGGTGGTGCGCTATAGGTACATGTGGATACCTATATAGAGAATAAAATATTTAACCTAAATTATCATTATTATACGTTGAAATTACAAACAATACACATACCGGTAATAATTTAGTAACAGGTTTAGACTGTGAATGAATAAAACCAATAGGTTACCAGGTGAACAAATATTAGTCTAAGTGAGCCCAGTTTGTATGGCGTTATTTACACCCGAGTGTTATTTGTACCCGAGAGGTCTTACGTACGTTATGCATTTTTGTCAAACGCAATTAAAGCTACACCAGGGTGTATATTTACTTACCTTTCGATGCCGTGTAAAGGCACATGTGTAATTTTTAGATGAAAACCGCGAACAGTATTTTGAGCGCAATAATTGATATGAAACGTCCATTGGTACGACAATTGTTTTCAAAATTGTCGGTTTTTGGAAATCTCATGCAGCGTGGTATCAAGTATTTTTAAAAAGTGGACTGGTTGCTGCCTCATTACGTATGGCGATTGTTGGCTGTTTACCCATAATGCATGAGTCAGCTGTCACTCACTACGGTGGCCATTTTAGGTGGTGATGCACCATCAAAAATGTATATCAAATTCAGTTAAGTTTGAAAATATTTGGAGTTGTGTTGAATAAGCACTATTTGACATTAAGTTTCGATGGAACCTACTTGCGTTAAAATTCATTTTATGAAGTTTTTAACTGAAATGAATCGGAAAGAGTTTCTTTATGGACAGTATACTTAACTATTTATTGAATTATCCGTCAATAGACGCGACATCTCTTGTACAATGCTGCGCTGCTGTTATCATTGACGTTCTGGGCCGATGCCATTATGACGACGTGATTTTCCGCTAGACTAAGTGTAGTTTTTCATTCGATAATGTGTGATGAAGCTTCTGACGTATGTAAACGACGAATGACACTTTCCTTGCTGCGGCTAATCACAGTACCATATTTGCTAGCCTAAAAACTTGCACTTCTTTCAGGTTACGAGGATGAAAAACGTTACGTCGACAACAAAATTTAAGAAAGTTTGAACAGGGCTCCTTTCGCCTACAGACACCACCATGGTTGTTGGACGAGCGGTTAAACCTACTTACTTCAACCCACCGCATGATAAATGTACGGCTATTTAAAAATGATCTGAGAGTCAATAATAAAGGCCTGTAGAGAAAAGCACAACCCCCGTTCTGTTCCTACTTGCACATCAAAAACTTGACCTATTTCCTTGTTGTCAAATTCACACTGATAGAAGATTTTAGGGCTTGTAGCCTGTCAAATCATTTTTTCTCAGTGTCCTGTCGTGCAAATAGCTGTACACCGCACAGCTGAAATTATTTCCACAGCAGCTGTATGTCATGGGCGGCGCACCCTAGGAGACTGGGGGCTTATGCCCCCCACTTTTTTCAGTGCTGCGCCGCCCATGTATGTATGTACCTAAGGTCTAGGAATTAGGTAAATAAGTCCAGCAGGTGCACTTAGCCATTGTTATGAGGATGAGTGCAGCCGTTGCCGGTCAAAACTTACCGGGAAGCAGCTTCTTACCGGCAGTAAGCCGTCGTTTACAGACGTACTGCGTACCCGGTCTCAGGTAGAGATCCGGCGTTTTATTAATTAAAAACTATCATGATCCTGCGTTGAAGTGATTAGCTAGCCTGCCAGATACTTGAAAACCCGCGTACCCGATCCCCGGCAACTGATGAATCAGAAACTGGATTGTATTTTTAACCCGGCATCAATAAGGTCTATGACCACGGCCGGTACAGGCCCTTAATTGTAGTGCCCCCAAAATGAATAAAATAGGGTGGTCGGATTTGACGGTAGTTTTGTGGACTAAATGGGAAGCGTTTGTCACAAATGGTATTCAGTAGTTCCTTGAAGTTGTTTTGAGTGAATTGAGTTCAGAAATTTGACCTGTACAAGGATACAGAAGTGCCACCGTTTTGAGAGCCTTGAATTCTTGTGGCGAATCCAGGTACTCCTCAGACAAATGGAAATTGTTCTGACATATTTTAACCTCATAAACTTCTGGAATCTAGAGTGAAAGAGCATTCGCATGGTGGTCTCGTTTCTTGTACCAAGGCAGTTGTGAATTTGTGATTTTAGGAAAAATATAAGGCAAAACTCGCACTTTTGGCATATTGAATTTTTTTTTCACGGTGGATGTAGCAAGGAAAAAGACATGGCTTTGTTGATTTTCTTCGTTTTTGAGAAACTCTATAGAGTGTACTTTCTGTCGTTTATGCCTTTTTTCAAGTGTCCGAGACAGCTGTGCAAACAAGGGCTTTGATTGACCCAGGCCAGTGATAATGTCAGAATAGTCACTGGTAGCGTGGTATTAGTCGTAAAGACTGCTACGCGAAATTGTCACAAATGAAAACTAATTGTTATTTCCGGAATCAATTCAGGATCAAAGTTATCATCGATTTTTTGTGTTCTCGCAATAAATTTTCTGTTGCGTCGCTGCATGTGTGTTACGACCCCTACGGTAGTACTTTGTACTAAACATGATGTGGTCACTTTGTGATTACTTCACAATACGGCTACCTTAATGTATTTGAATTTACAGCCATAGCTTAAGTGCGAAGAAATAAAGAGAGAGGTCGACATTCTATAATAAATAGCCGTGAAAGCACCTAAGACGCGGCTCACGAGGTGTCATATTTAGTTCTAACTGTAAAGAAACCAGCGTGGCCGTAGACAGATGAGAGACCTTGTTATATTAAATTCAAAATACTGACAACTAGAAACAAAAAGTACGCTGAGAATTAGTAGCAGGTTTCTTAAATTACGGACTTCATAGGATTTTCATTTTAATTTCAAAATATTTCGAAAGTGATGTCACTGAAGAGAGTGTTAAAAATACGGTGCGTATTTCGTCAAAATCGGCCCAATGGTTGCAAAGTTAGAGAGCCTTTTAGCCTGGCAGCTTGCATGGACCATGACACTCGGTTTCACACAACAAAATGAGTGCCCTGATACGCCGTAAAATGTAACAATTTCGTAAATTGTAACAACTGTTATATTTTGCGTCATTGTTACATTTTACGTAGCTAGGTCTCTCCTAAAATGTAAAAAGTTGGTATATTTTATGTAATTGTTACAATTTACGTGGAATGCACATGCGTGAAATGTACCATTGTTACATTTTACGAAACCAACGTCATGTTTCATGAGTTTGCAAGGTATTTCTCGGATTGTTTGAATGAAATTCTATCAAATGGGCCAGCTCGATTTCATAGATGTGTCCCTATGTGCTTTCCATTGTTTGTTTAACATGGGTAGTTTCTTTGTATAGTCAAAAATGAACCCCGTACAGTTTCAACTCCAGGAGAAAGGAGTTTCCAGGATCAGGTGACAAGTTTTTTGTTACATTTTACGACGCACCAGTGCCCCGCTATACACATACAAAGTCACGTGATAGCCAATGTGTGTCTATATCTATGCCTAAGTGTGCCCACGATGAATACCTTTTCAACTTGTTTTTCGTAAATTCTGTAGTACTTGTGTAAAAGTTTACACAATGTAACGAAACACATAAACATTTTTTTCTGGGTTTTCAAATGGTTTCACTTAAGAGAAAATGGATGCAGAAGCAAAAAATTTCACAAGCGATAAAAGACCACTTGCTTGACTCACAAGATAGTGTGTTAACGTAAAACACCACACAAGCATTTCTGAAAGCATGTCAGTCTGTTCCGCCGACTTATTATCTCCGTGTTTAGCAGGCACAGTAACTGCTCAGGACAATTGCATTTGTGTTAGCATCTCCATAATAAATGTGTTCAAAAACATTACATTTTTGTGCAAAACAATCACTCTGAGGTAGGACCTTCGGCATTACTGGATAATATGTTTCCCGTTTTGTATATTCGGCTTATCTTTTGAATTTTTGTTTCGTGCACTTTTATTCTGATGTTAAAGTTAGAATGCGCGTGGACTGGTTCAAAATTTACAANTCTGTAATAGCATGTCTAAGTATTGGAATACTTATTTTAGATACTACTTAATTGTATATATCTCTATGTATATAAGTTTCATTTATGAATTGTTTACAACCCAGATATAATGCTTCGCGGTTTCTGGGTTTGTTATTATTTCTTTGTATGTTCTGTGTATCCTTCAATAAATATATATCACAGTGAAAAAAAAATGTGGTTTTGGCAGGAATCGCAAATTGCCCTGAAACACCAACGTAATTTTCACTACGTTCTACAGAATTTGAAACAAACGGTTAGAACTAAGTGGGACCGAATAAACACTGGAAACCCATGAACAATTTTTGCCTGAGTTGGGGTTCGTTTGCGGCTTATTTCGTCAAAGTGTTAGGCAAGGGCTTGGGCGTTGTGAGAACGGGTTTGGTGTGACGGGCTCATTAAAGAGGAGAGATTTACATGTATGTGGCGAGTATTCATTCGCTTTGGTTTTGTGTTTGCTAGAAGCAGTGAATAAAATTGTTATAGTTCTCTTCTGCCGTGTGCCTTTTGACGACTGCGCATGCAATTCATCAGCGGTATTTTTCTCCTGCTAAACCCTCTCAAATCTGTTTTATCTAAGCCCTAAGTTGCAAATATCTGGCCGTCTGAAAGCACGCGAAGAGTCAGTTTCTAACCAATCAAATATTTTTTGAAATTAATTGACATTTGTACGATATTTCATTGAGATAGCATTATTTTGTTTGCTCTTGTAATACATTGGATATCTGTAATAATATTACTAGTCAGTGTTATCAGTGTTTGATTACATCGATTGAATTGTTACTTCCGACCAGCTCGGTGTGGTTACACCAACCACAATTACCGCTCCAAGGTCTTCTGATAACTTGTGGCTTAGCGCAAATGACGGGACGTGAAAAAGTGTCTTCAAGCGATTTGACAACGTAAATTGATATGGATACCACTAATGACTTGGTGTTAGGACAAGAAGACACGAGTCTGGGTCTGTCAACGTGTTCCCGTTTCCGTAGGGCACCTACTCGTGTTCCACAGATTTATTGTTAACCTAATCCGCAACAGAAAAAAGTACAGTTGCTATTGGCTAATCGTTACAAAGTTGATCTTATTTGGCACACGTTTCCTCCATATGCTTTTCTATCCCGCAAGCACTTATCCTTAGCTCATTCTTCGTAAATCGTTGATCTGTGTCCAAAGTTGATTGAAAAACTATATTTCGGCTTTCGTTAGCAACAAGCATTTGTGGAACAAGGCGGAGGTTTACATTTTCCTGCCTCCTGATTGGCTGGAAATACGAGCTCGATTGAATTGTTGGAACCAATCATACATCTTCATATTCAAAACAATTATTAAAAGGCCACGAGAGTAATCGTTTATTACTGATATAATTGTTATTATATTCTCACGCTACAAGAACATTTTTAAATGTTAAAAATATTTAAAAATATTTTTTATTTCCTTTACATGTACAATGAATAGCGAAAGAATAAGAGTGATGACATGGTAATTTTAACAGTTAAAATACATACCTCGATTTGTTGTGTACCAGGCCAGGGTTTGGTTCTCCGTTTTGCGATGATGTGGAAAAATATACGTGTGTCCGTCAAGGTTCGGATACGTAGGGCATTCGGTGTATATTAGCGCTCGGTGTACATATATTAGGGCGTTTGGTGCTGTATCATCGATTTGTTCCTCTAAGTGCTTATTGAAAACTTCTTTTGTTGGGCGACTACAAAAGTAATTTGATGAGTTCAGTAAAAGTTATCAAAGTTTTTATTGGAATGTGGGTCTGCTTTGCTTCATTGGTAAATTCACCGTGCATATATATTTCTACGGTCATTGAATGTAGTTTGTCAGATGAGTAACGCGAAACTGGTAAAACACAATGTTTCTCACTGCTCCGTCGGTCAAAATTAGGGCCGCCTTCCTGATCTCAGTTCTAATGACACAGACCGTGAAGAGCTCACAAACTTGCGGATTCAATTATGAAATGACTAAAAACAGGAGAATTACGAATCAATTTGCGACCATCATCGCCAATTCGTCAGTGCGAGCTTGCGCCCTTGATTGCCACCGAGACGAGATGTGTGACACCTTTGGCTTCTCTGAGAGATTTAATGTGTGCCAGAAAGTTTGTCTTAACGATGACAAGGCGAGTGAATTTGAATATGTTGAAGATTGGAAATATTTCGAGCAAACGGGGAATTACACCGGCAGCTGTGCAGGTAATAAAAGTATTTTCTTACAGAATTTTTCGAATTCAACCTATCGCAGAACTCCAGCCCTGGAATGCCAACATCCGCACGTGCGACCTCGAGAGGGACTTGCAGCACCGAAACTAGCCGCGAGACTTTGCACTGAGAATTTCCGGCTGCCTGCTCGATTGAGTTTTGATCGAGAGTTGTAGTTACCAAATCAAGCCTAATTTTATTCATTTTCATGTTGTTGTTATTGTTCAGCAAGCGAGACTCTTGAGGTACGGTTCCATAAAATCAGCGATTTTTTTCGGTAAAATTAGTCAAACAAATCCGACAATTACACTGGCCATTCTTTATAAGCGACGACCTGTGGCCCTAGGTGGATGCGGGGAGTAGTTTGGCCTCTGGAATCTTTTCAGCTCTAGTCGTGGAACCACTTTCGACAACCTATCAAGAGTCTCTCAACAAGACATTTTTTGGTGTTACAGTATATTACGGGAAGAAGTTACATTTGACCTAAATGAAAGTTTAGGCCATAAAATCAGGTGTTTACGTAACATTAAAAAAATTACTCAATTGCATAGGTATATGTGTGTGTGTGTGTGTGTGTGTGTGTGTGTGTGTGTGTGTGTGTGCGCGCGCGCCTGCGTGCGAGCATGCCTGCGTGTGTATGTATTATCACTGATTTCAATTGTTTCTATAATAATTCATCTGTGCACTGTTTATCCGTTGCCCAGATGCCGTTTATGGTTAATTCGATTCAAGTTACGAAAGCTAGGCCAATTGCTAGCTGTAGTATTTACCTATACCCGTGAAATAAAACTTAAAAAATGAAAAGTTTGCCTTGTAAAAGAACGCAATCCTGTTATTTCCCTAATGGCTTGCGAAGTCATTTGTATAACATCTCTGGTTGATTTCCTTTTTTATGTTACTATTACACGGAGTTATTTTTCGCGTTTTGGTAACACTCTTGGTTTTAAGAGTTAAAAAATATTCTAAACGACTCAGGTAATAATTATTAATTACTAATGAATTAAATTATTTTGTTTTGTTTCTGGTACAGTCATCAAGGACTGACAAAAGGCTTTCTAACGATTTGGCTCTTATGCAATTCGGTTGAAAAATGAAGGAGTTGTGAAAAATGTTAGTGTAACTTAATTCCGTTGCAAGTACGCACACCGAAACAAACGGATACGAAAAATCGCACGCATGCGCGGCGCAACCTCAGCGGCCGGCCGCGAGATCGGAGTTGGGATTCCAGGGCTAGAGTTCTGTGAACCTTTCAATTGCCTTGCGTCAGATCATCAATACATTTTTAAATTGACGCAGATTATAGGTTTATAAGCAACGCCATGAGACTCGTGAGAAAAGTTGTCAGTTACAAACAAAGCGATGGTATTGATTTATCAAACCATTGTCATTTTATAAAGTCAATTTGAAGGTTAGAAGGTACATTTATCAAAACTTGACTTATGATCATTGGTTTGAGGTAACGTTACGGCTGCTATATTATACATCTTCAAACTTTAATTTGTATGCGTCCTCCGAGTACGTGTGCATGTTTCGATTAAATATGATTAGTGCTCTGTGGTACTCCTTTGCAGATATTGGATGCTACACTGACAGACTTGGGAAGAGGGACTTACCCAAGATGATATTGTTCTCCAGAGAAATAACACGTGACCGTTGCCGCTACGAATGTAGTAAGAACTCGTACAAATATGCTGGAGTTCAGAACGCCATAGAATGTTGGTGTGGTTATCAATACGGTACTGTTGGCCGCAAAATCGAACGGCATAAATGTAACAAGAACTGTTGGGGAAATAGAAACGAAACGTGTGGGGGGGGCGCTCCGAAATTATATCATGAGAGCTTCGCCATGGGATATTGATTGACATGTCACATTATCAAAGCTGCAACTAAATATTTATTTATGTATTTACTTTATCTTCTTTATTAACAAGGACGTGTAAGTGCACCAGCGGCAGCAGCAGTATGACAAATGGTCAGGCCACTATGTTTGGAACAGATGCATGACAGTAACGAGAACTTTGAAACGCAGCATCATCAGCATCGGCGGCAACAGCCACGGTTTTATGACCACTCATCGTATTGTATACGAATGAAATCAACTAAATCTGTAAGAATATGATAATGCATGACATCAGCTGTGTTTTCAATACCATTTTAGTCACGTTCATTCTAAGCCATAGACCATATTCCACTCTAAGAATTCTAGAAAATTACTTCAGTGGCTAGTTTTGGGGTACATTATAATTTTGCCGGATTTAGTGTCAATAAGTTATACACATTAAGAATCTAAAACAGCTCCCAAGGTTTGGCTTGTACATTTTCGAGAAATTTGACCAAAAATTTGACATTCTGCAAAATTTGACACAGAGAATCGTTCTTTGAAAACCAGTAACACTGAGCTAACACTGAATGATAATTTGATTTGGTTTTGTTCATTTGAAGTTACTAAACAAGAGTGATAAATATTACGAAATTAGTTGTGAAAAAGAGTTAAAGAAAAATAATAAATATTGTAGCACCGCCTCCTGTTGGTCGAAAAACACAGTATTATATTTTGAGCTCATATCAAAAACCAATATTTTAATCATTTGGAACTTGATAAAGATTTGATAGCTAAATCAAAACATGGATGAATTAACATTTTCAATGATTATTCATTGAATTGAACACTTTCATCTTATTGTTGTCATGATTTTATTTATCCACATTGTTGTTCATTGTCAAACCTCAGAGCAGAGAAAAAACATTGAACACAGATCTCACAGTCACACAGAACACACAACTGAGCACGGCAGAATGTAGTCAATATTTCCATAATGTTTCATTTTGAAAATTTTTAACAACATAGCACACACTTATCGAGTGGCTTTATCAACGTCATTGTCATCGTCAACAAAATTTTTTGAGACATCGTGTTACTCACTCTCGACTGTCACACAGCTCGGAACACGGCATGCCTGACTTCAAACAAGAGCTTTTTGCATCAGTCACTTTAACATTCTTATTTGTATACACCGGTGACCTAAAGTCGTGAATATAAGCATAATAAGTGCCGACTGTCATANTGATGCCCACTGGGCTGCTGACTGGGTATGTACCCAGTTGCGTATACTCATCCTGCAACATCCGTAAGATACCGGGATAGCAGGTTCAGGCACAAAATGCAGAACGCTTGCTCCTATCTTTGCGAGTCTGTCTGCATTCTCATTGCCATCAATTCCCACATGGGCCCTGACCCAGCGTATATTGACGGTTCTTTCAATTGCAAGCTTGTTAAGCTCATTAATACAAGCATTAACACAACGAGAGTTCAGTGGCTAGTTTTGGGGTACATTATAATTTTGCCGGATTTAGTGTCAATAAGTTATAACACATTAACAATCTAAAACAGCTCCCAAGGTTTGGCGTGCACATTTTCGAGAAATTTGACCAACAATTTGACATTCTGCAAAATTTGACACAGAGAATCGTTCTTTGAAAACCAGTAACACTGAGCTAACACTGAATGATAATTTGATTTGGTTTTGTTCATTTGAAGTTACTAAACAAGAGTGATAAATATTACGAAATTAGTTGTAAAAAAGAGTTAAAGAAGAATAATAAATATTGTAGCAGCGCCTCCTGTTGGTCGAAAAACACAGTATTATATTTTGAGCTCATATCAAAAACCAACATTTTAATCATTTGGAACTTGATAAAGATTTGATATCTAAATACAAACATGGATGAATTAACATTTCCAATGCTTATTCATTGAATTAACCCCTTTCATTTTATTGTTGTCATGATTCTATTTATCCACATTGTTGTTCATTGTCAAACCTCAGAGCAGAGAGAAGACATTGAACACAGATCTCACAGTCACACAGAACACACAATGAGCACGGCAGAATGTAGTCAATATTTCCATAATGTTTCATTTTGAAAATTTTTAACAACATAGCACACACCTATCGAGTGGCTTTATCAACGTCATTGTCGTCGTCAACAAAAATTTTTTGAGACATCGTGTTACTCACTCTCGACTGTCACACAGCTCGGAACACGGCATGTCTGACTTCAAACCAGAGCATTTTGCATCAGTCACTTTAACATTTTTATTTGTAATTAACATTTTTCATGACTTGTTCAGAGGCTAATGGCAGAACCATTCAGTGAAAATTCAAATTTCAGACCTTCCAACTCCAGCCTCTGTGCCGGCTGCGATCATGACCTATAACTATTTCCGTGGCGTCCACATCCCATTTTCTACTATTGGGCATTGACGCACGTGCGGATAGCATGCATTCCCGCAAAATCTTGAACAATAGTAGACTGACGGAAACTTTCGGCAATCACATTCATTATCTTAGTCACAATTTGATGCTGAGGCTCGTACTCAAAAAGACCTGACAACTACACTGTACGTTCGCAGCAATGGCCCAACATAAACAATTTTTGTCCATCAAATACGTTGGAGAAACCTTCATAAAATCTCCGTTTGTAGGTCAGATCGAAGCACAATTCTTCAAAATGGGTTGAGCACAGCGTAGCCTCTGAACTGAACGCTTGCTGCCCAGTGTACTTCCATATACCCGTGCCCGACGTACAAACCTGTGCCATTAGGATCTTTTGAATACGCAAAAATAGAAATATTGTCTGTCTGATTGCTATTACTGCATCCTCCGCACAATCAACTTTTCATAATACTCAGTCGAACTCAGTTTGACCATTACGGCTCGCGGCTTGTGTAGAACAACACTAACAACGATCCACTGATGACGTCACAATAATTTTTTTTTTAATTTTTGCGTTTGTGTCTCTGTTAAATTTACATAAATTAAAGAAGAAATGCTTAAAATACGATATCAAAATTCCTGGTAACCGAATTCAAGCATTTATGGCCATGGTGTGCAGGGTTTCAAAAAGTGATCGTATGGTCATGATTCTTTATAAATAACAATAAAGTTTCAAAGAGCTTGAATCCAAGATTATCATACTCTTCATTCAAGTAATCCCTGTTTCCCTGAATATCTCGTGAAATAAAAGGTGATCAAATGTTCCAGGCATTACGCAAAAACTCGGACGGTAGCGTTTTTAGCTTCCATTAGATCGGCACTTTCTTTGACCTCGTTATAAAGTTCTATTTACGTACAGCAACACACTGAGGAAATTGCGATCTCGAGATCCCGAGACAATTAAAACAGAAACATGCGATATCATCTTTGGGCCACCGTACGACCTCAATTAATAATCACACGTTTTAATAAAATTGAAGCTTTAAGGTTTGTAAAAACAGTCGTAACACACCAAAATTCGCCTTTGGAGACCTAGGAAAGCTGCCCCAAGTTTCTAATATTTAAACACGTCATAACCACAAACCTATAAGATGGATTTTTTTGTAAAGAAGCGGTATCAGATCTCGCTACTTTATTGTACAATTTGAGACTTAGATATCCGTGTCTATGTGTGGGAAGCAATACCAGTTAAAAAGTACAGAAGGTACTTTTCATTTGTTTACTTTATTTCGGGACGTTGCGGTTACAATTAGACGCAAGGATTCAACAGGCATGGAGAGAAACATGCATTTTACACTCATTCAGCAAATATACGTGTGCTTATTTGGTAACTACATGTACATGTAGTCATTGTGTTTGAGAAAAGAAAGGTAATACGTTACACTATAAATAATTATAAGTAACCTAAATAATTGCTTAACAGCCACATATCCGAAAAACAGAAGAATGTTATATTTTAATGCTGAATTTCGCACTTTTTAGCTGGTTGAAAATTAAAATTGAAATATAGCTTTTACTGTCCTAAAATCGTTTTTTATGATATTCCTTTCTATGATAGGACCACCAATGAAAGAGCATTGAAACAATCACTGACTCAAGGAAAACGCTTCAGAGTTAATTGGGGTCGACCAACTCTAAAATTGCGAACTCACTAAGGGCAGGCAAGTACTTATTGACTGTGATCTGTGTTGATAACGTAAATAAAATCCCATCATGGCAAAGGCTGTGGGACCGGTTTTATGAGAGAGAAAGGTCTAATTCAATTTTAGTAGTTTAGTCAGCTAAACAGAGCTAAATGTGCTTTTAGTAAAGTTTGTAAAGCACACTGACTGGACGAATGTGTGCCTTACTGATAACACCGTAGTTTTTACAAATTTGATTTTGTTCTCAAGACTGCAGTGTCTAACAAGAAGTTACATATAGTTTTACTTGACATGAGAATGACGTTCCAGAGCTGCTGTACAATCTGAACCTCACGAACATCGGTTGGTCTACAGAAAGTTTGAAAGAAATGCACTAAGAGACATTTGAGCACTGACGCTCTTTGGTGTCATGGCTTGGCGTATTCCGTCATACACGACACGTTGCAGCTATTAGGATGATAGAACAACGCTTTATTTCTCTGAGTGCTTCATGAATACCCCTTTTGTTGGACAAATACTTGCTTTGAAATTCGTCTCAAAGACGTATAATTAAGTTCTCGTTACAAAAGTGATTTTATTAGACCAAATAATAGTTATTAAAGTTAGTTTCTAATTGTTTTATTTCATGTGTAGGCTTATTATACATTTCTAGTGTGGCTACACTTTGCCCGATTTATTAGGTGTTTCGATTGCCTCACTATGTTTCTAAGAGCTTCGTCGCTAAAAGTTGGAGAAGGCTTCGTCATTTCAGTTCTGTTGATACAGGCTGGGATGAGCTCACAATCTTGTGGACCGAAGTATGTCGAGATGGCCACAAACAAACGCATTGCCAATCAAACTGCCACCACTGTTGCAAAGTCATCTGCTCTAGATTGTGCCTACGATTGCCTCCAAGACGAGATGTGTGACGACTTCGGATTCTCCCAGAGATATGAGCTGTGCCAGAAAGTTTGTCTTAACGATGTCAAGACGAGTGAATTTGATTATAATGAAGATTGGGAATATTTCGAGCACACGGGGGGAAATGCCGGCAGCTGTACAGGTAACAAAGCACATTGTAACTACTTTTAATGTTTATTACAAACAATATGTGTACAATAGTTGACGTCAAGCCCACAAAGCACAACACCCAGGTGCTGTTACATGAAAAGTTTGTCTTTACACTTAACACAACTACATGTATTTCATAAAATTATTTGATCTCACGTGTGCAAAGTGGAAAGTCTCCAAGAATATACAGATAATTGCTAGCTACTGAGATAATTTATATCAACTTTGTTTAGAGTGTGATGCGTTCATATTTACTTCAATAAAAATTCTTCAGCAATTAGTAAGGGGGAGCGTAAAACCAAATTTCTGTCTTAAAGAGGCCTGGAACGCGAAAAACGGACTAAATTGCATTATTCAAAGTGGTTCACTGCCACCCAAACAGACTCAGCCAGTTCAACAGCTATTTTTCCGGTTCTTAGTAAAAATTTGAATTTCAGTTGATGTCAAAACATTTTTTAATTTCAAATTTCAAAAAAAAATATGTCAACTGCTCGTTACGATGCCGGTTTGTCTTCAGCAAGGCAAATCACATCTCCTTATTTAGTATGGCAAGACATGGACGTAATCTTAATTATGGAAATGTGGCCTTTGACATTTGATGTAAGCAAAACAGTGGTAACTAAAAGCAGCAGCCAGTCCAATTTAGAGGCAACTGGAGTAAATCATAACTGTTTGAAATTAATTGTAAAGATATCGTAGTATTCACTAAATATATTCTAAAATGCACTTGGAATTCTTTTGGGAAATCGCTTGCTTCATTGGCTTGCCTCATACTGTGCTGCCGACCTCAGATTTGGAGTGCGATCACACATGATAATCTGCCGTTAATATCCATCTCGTCAGTCAGGTGTTTGTCGAATGACTGTTAGCGCATGCGCTCATTTATCATGAGCGGGAGTAACAGCATATTATTTAAAATGACTTATTCTTATTAAAATGACATAGGCAAAAATTGAATTTGGGGCGTCAAAAGCGGGGCGTGCTATATTAATATAAGTGGGCCCCGCTCATCGGCCACCTTTCGGCGGTACCACCTATATTAATATAGCACGCCCCGCTCTTCGGCCCCCTTTTGGCGAGGCCTTCCTATATTAATATAGGTGGCCTCGCTTTTGAGGCCCGAAGTTCAATTTTTTGCCGATGTCATTTTAATAAGAATAAGTCATTTTAAATAATAAGCTGTTGAGGGAGATTAAAAATTGTTCGGTAACCACAGTTTTTCCTTCTGAATAACTCTGTACTAGATTTGCGAGTGTAGAGGCGCATAGCGCCGAATTGGGAGGTTTGTTTTTGCCTCTAAAGACAAGCATTTTCCTTGATTTCTGAATTATTTTCAAAGACAAAAACACTTGAGAATATGTGTAAAAATTCTGTAGGGGCACGAACTCGTACACCCGACCTATCGGTCAGAGCGCGCGTGCTCTTCTGCGCCACCACGCTTTCAAGTGAAGAGACATACTTGTTTATTGTCCACAGCGTTTGCGCGCGAGCCTGCTTCTCTCCCTAATGTTTAGTACACCCTTTATATTTTGTGCAACCCGTTCGTAGCAAAAGTTGTTATGTTTAAAACAGTCTTAAGTTGCCCAAAAGACTAAACCCTTTTTCGTGGTGGCATTAACCATGCCATTCAATTTCAAATCGTCTTAATTTTAATTTTGACAAAGAGAGAATTATGAGTTTATGAGTGACTCATTAAGGCTTCGATTAAAATTTACATCTTACCAGCAGCTTCTGTTTCTACATCGTGACTCAGCTTCCGTTTTCTCTGAAAAAAATGAAGTAATTTTCTTCATTGCACAGTGGAGCAGGCGACAGAATCGGAGTGGTAGTGCGCCGAGCCACTGCTGCCTAGGTTGTCAAGTACATATTGACCGGGAGCGGCATTACTTAGCCATAGTTATCGTTACGATTGCGCCGGTTGTCTGAATAGGCACGTGAAATCGGGTCTGAGTCCCCCACACTCACACACAAACTTAAACTTCACACATTGTCAAATCTTGTTTCAGCCGTATACTGCTATTTACCGGGGTTAATTAATAAACTCAATATTTCCTCATGCTTTTGTTGTTTTATTTTTGCAGCCGCCAAGGGGGGGGGGTGTGAGGCTGGGCCCCCCGTGAATCAGCCTATGTAAACTAAACTCATACTACAGATGTCGATAAATGTAAAAGTTATATAATATGTTGAGCTATAAAATTGGGTAACAGTATGCCAAAAACAACCGTGATATCGACATGAGAAAATTGAGAGTAAGTAATAAAAAGTGGATTGAGTTAGGGAGGGATATAGAAATTGACTGAAAAATACAGAGTTGAAGAGAAATTATGGACGATGGCACAGTATTGCAACGAGACAAAGAAATCAAGTGGTTCAATTAAGCCAATAGTGAGAGAACAAAGAGGGTCACTGACCCAAGATTCAAAACAATACGATAGCGAGGAAAAAGCAGTATAGCTTACATAAAATAATTTAATACTTAAATAATATTTATTTGCACTAACTGCAAAGCGATACCGGAGCTAGTTTACAGTGAAACAACACGTGAGGGTGAGATAAAAGGTCATATATATTATGACAAACAAATACAGGATTTAGCTCATTGGACAAACTAAACTACTACAGATATCGATAAATACAAAAGTTATATAATATGTTGAGCTGTAAAGGTAGGTGACTATCTGCCACAGAATCAGCAGAAGGATTCACCCGACACAAAACAATTCCCGACTGTGAAAAGCAATTGTATAATTGTTTGAGTACATGGTTGCATACGCAAAATAATTTATCTAAGGGCACCACATTTGGCCTTTCAATCATATATCAATTACTAGTTCTATCAATCAGCTACTATTTTTTACCCAGAACTCTGTGTAGACATTTTTAAAAAAAACTTCCATGAAATGCTTGGACCGGGCGTAGTAATACTATCTTTAGGAAAGATATCATGTTCTGGGGTAATACATGTACAACGTCCATTTTAATTGTAAAATAATCGACAACTGTCATTCGGTTATATTATTGAACTCTATTCCTGGTATCAACGGACTCCTAAACACGGTTTCGGCTGCAAAAACACGACTCGCGTACCCGCACGTTCATTGACTCACATACACAGGATCGGACTCACAAAACACGATCCATTCATCCAAAATACACGGTCACGGACGCACATTTACGTAGAAACACGGTACACGGACCGCCAAACACGGTTCACTCCGAAAAAACATGCCGAAAACGCGCTCACGGACTCATTGGCTTCCCGGGTAAATAGCGCGAAATAGTTGCTACACAGAAAAGGAACTGATCAACCATCTTGTATTTGGCAACACCTTCGCCTAGAAAAACTTGGTTTTAGCACAAAAATACAATTTGAGCTAACTTTCACCAGAGACAAATATTTCAAGTCCCATTAATCCGTTTCAAATGTTCCTTTTTACTGTGCATGAACTTAAAATTAAACAGGTCACAAACATTAACATCACTGAGAATGGATGTTGAGTTCGGGACGCCAATAAACTGTAGAACAATTAAGCAGTTTAAACAATGTTTATTATTTCTAATTCTCAACAATTACATCACATTAAAAACAAACATATGATCAAAAATATATTTAATCTCGCACCCATTGCACAGCTGTCGAAGCCGACTTCTACATTTTATCCGTAAACCGTGCTTTGCGAGTCCGATCCCGTGTACGTGAGTCAGTGAACGGTGTTTGCAGGTACATGAGTTGTGTTTTTGCGTCTGACACCGTGTTTGGGAGTCCGTTAACCATGTAGTTTGGGTACCTTGGGAATGCCAACTCCGATCTGGCAGCCACTGAGGTTGCGCCACGCATGTGTGATAGTTGTTTGCACTTGCTATGGAATTTTCGCAACCCCGCTTTTTTCAACCGAATTACATAAGAGCCATATCACTGGAAAACCCTTTGTCAGTTTTGATGATTATACCAGAAGCAAACATAAATAATTTAATTCAGAAGTAAATGTCATTACACGTACTTGACTTCACAAGTAATTGTCATTTCACGTACTTGACTGGTTTCAAAATTTTTTTTTAATTCCAAAAGCCAAAAGTGTTACCAAAATGCGAAAAATAACAGCGTGTATTATCAACATAACAAGAGCAACGAGGAGCGTTGAAATGTGCCCACGGATGCACCGCAAATGGTGTGCTTTTAGGGTAATTTATTTGTATCATCAAATGGCAAATAGATGACGCCAAAACGTACAATCCATACAAAAAAGAACATGCTGTATTTCATAAAAAATTGTCAAGGAAATTCAGAGAAACAAAGAAAAACAGAATAAAATGAAATTCCACTTTTGGGCTCAGCGTCCGTTGGCTCCACCTGAAAGTTGTCGTTTGTTGTTATCTTCATATAAATACACTTTCTACATTTAATGAAGATCCTGCCGTGGGTTTAGGAGATACAGATATGGGCGCAAAACAAAACACAACTACCACTAGGACTTAAGCGCCACACTAGTCAGGCGCCATCATCAAACGTCCTCTTGACACCGAAAATAATCGAGTACGCCAATTTTCAAAACCATCCCTAAAATGGTTTGGTTGATAGAGGGGTGGATGCCAAAAACAAGATTTGAAAACAGCAAAAAATGGCCACTAGGTGGTGCAAAATACCTCGATTTCATCCAAAAACAGGAGGATAGTAGATGCCTATGTTCAAAATTTTATGAAAATCTGTTGAGGACCTTCGAAGATAGAGACTGGTAAACGTAAAAAACTAAAATTGCCGATAGGGGCACACCAGTAGTCAGACCCGTCTGAAAGTCGTCGTCGTTCGTTGTCAACATCATATAAATACACTTGCTAAATTAAGTAAAGATCCTGCAAACGGTTTAGGAGATACAGCCATGATCGCAAACAAACTGACACTAGGAGGCGCCATAGTAGTCAAAGCCGTCGGAAAATCATCTTCAGCCGTCCACTTTATAGTAAAAACACACATGCCAATTATCACAATTATCCTGAAAGCGGTTTGGTTGATAGACGAGTGGACGCCAAAAACAGACTCGAAAAAAGTAAAAATGGCCACTAGGTGGCGCAAACTAGGTCGAATCCATCTGAAAACGGAGAGATGGCGTCACCTCATTAACAGATGCTTCTGTATGTCAAATTTTATGAAAATGCGTGGAGGACCTTTGAACATACAGCGGTAAACGTAAAAAAATGCCACTTGGTGGCACACCAGTAGTCAGATCTGTCCTAAAGTCGCCGTCCTCCGTTGTTAACACCATATAAATACACTTACTAAATTAAGTGAAGATCCTTCGAACGGTTTAGGAGATACAGCCATAGGCGCAAAAAACTGCCACTAGGAGGCGCCACAGTAGTCGAAGTCGTCGGAAAATCATCGCCAGCCGCCCACTTCATAGTCAAAACATACATGCCAATTTTCACAATCATTCTTTGAGCGGTTTGGTTGATAGAGGGGTGGACGCAAAAACACAGACTCGAAAACAGTAAAAATGGCCACTAGATGGCGCAAACTGCGTCGAATCCATCCTAAAAGGGGAAGATAGCCTCATCTCACTAATAAGTGCCTATATACCAAATTTTATGAAAATCCGTTGAGGACTTTTGAAGATACAGAGGGAAACGTAAAAAAAATAAAAATGAAAATAGGGGGGACACCGGTAGTCCGATCCGTACGAAAGTTCGCTCATGTCGTTCCATCTACGGAAGAAACACATGTGCAAAATTTCATGAACATACGTCAAGGTGTTTTGGAGATAAAGCAGCGGACGCCGGACGGACGGGCGCATAAAAAGTAAATGAACGAGAGAGGTAAAATGAATTACTAGTTAAGCTATTAGGGAAATAATTTCAATGATTCAAAAGATTTCTACTTTATAATGACAAAGGTTTTAGAATACGGATCCCGACCCTCACACTTAGTGTGGATAGTTTAGTCAGGCATTCATCCAAAATTAGATATCTTTATATGTTATAATTAGTTGGACCTTTGGTGCCGATCGATACAATTACATTCTTCAGTAACAATTCAGAATGCAGTGACTTTTACGAAAAATGCTATAAACTACTCCAAATATTTGCAGATCAAGGTTTTCTGATAAAAAGTAGGTAAACATCCATCATGTAGCTTTGAACCGTGGATAGCTCATCACACTGGTGCAGTTCAGGACTTCCCATAAAAACTTAGAAATAAACTCATTTCTTCAGAAAGTAAAAGTTAGACAGTGATCCTGATACATGTAATGTATGTTACCGTAAACGGGAGACACTGTAACACATTTTACGATTGTTATGTTACTAAAGAAAGTGGATTCTGGAAGTAACAATATTCATAAAAAGAGGCAATGTTATTTCGAACACGTTCCATAATTGTTACGATCAACATTCAAGAACGAAAAAACGGCAATTTCCCATTCAACCTTAAAAAACCACAAACAAAACACGCTATCGAGCATTTTTAGGTGTTGCATTTCCCGTTCGACAAAAAACGCTGTCGGTACGTCTCTGTATTTTGCAGCGAACATTAAGTTTTGGCTTAGATCCAAATGTCCCGCTTTTTATCCTGAGTCCAGCTTTTCAAACCAGTTGTTCATTTTTTTCGTACTTGAATGTTGCGACATGCCAGACACGACTGTGGAAGTTAAACGATAGTGATTGAGAAATCATAAAACTATAACTTATATATGGCGAATGGGCATTTTAACTATTTTGTCATAATTCTTAGAAATAATTCTTTCAACAGACTTGCTTCGATCTTGTCTAATGGCAGTCCTACTAAACCTGCCATACTAAGGTTTGCGTCAATGCATTTAGTTTGGAGATTCGTAAGTCTGCCAAACACATTTCACTTCAACTCAAAATTTATCACGTTGCCAAAGGGGGGAAATGGTCACAAATAAAGCGAAGGGGTTGAATATTACATCGTAAAAGTCCAATGGCTTGTACTGTGGCCATTTGTTTAAGGGGTCGAAGGTCATGTCATGCAACATCTTTAAATTTAAAATATGCAAATGAGTGTCTGCGCGATTTGATTAGTTAATTAAATCCTCAACAATTTGTTTCTTTTTTTCTCTTTCGCAGATCCCGGATGTTACGTTGACAGTTCTTGCAAAAGAGACTTTTCCATTTTGGTCACCAAGTCTACCAATAACGTCACACGTGAACGTTGCCGGTCCGAATGTAGTCAGAGGTCATTCAAGTATGCAGCAGTCCAGAACGGCGACGAATGTTGGTGCGGTAACCGATACGGTGACCATGGCAAGGCTCTGGAATCTCAGTGTCGCTCTAAGTGTTCAGGAGATTCAGAGGAAACATGCGGGGGGTTAGAACGAAATTATATCATGAAAACTATTCCATGGAACAATAACTGACATTTTTTTTATTATTGAAGCCAAATGAGTTCAATGCCAAAACAGAATTACAGCTACAGCATTTTAGAGAATTATTGTAACACAATTGACATGTACTTGTGAGATTGAGTAGCTAATTATAATAATGGTTTAGCTTTGTTCAAAATTCTGCCTTTGGCTTCTTAACTGGAACATCTAACGAAAAGTTACATTTAGACTGACCTAGCAAAAATGTGGCAAGAATCGAGAAATCCGAGGGAATGGGAAACCCCTTAACAAAATATATGACGGTCTTAATGGCTTATTTCATTATGTTATGGCGATCTGAATGGCTGATTTCGTTAGGTTATGATAGGTTAATGTTGTTGCAAATGTTCTGAAATTGATGAAACATCAGAATTATTTTACAAATATTTTAAGTCTGGTCGGCACGCCTGCTGTGGCCACATCACATGGCATAACGAATATATGTCTGAAAAGAGTTCTGCCCCAACCGGGACTCGAACCCAGAACCTTCAGTTCCGTGCAGAATTTACGATTTCCATATTTATGTTAAAATTATTATTTCAAACAATGACTGTACAATGTGTTTCCGATAATGCGACGAGTTTGAATAAAGCTTCGTAACAATGAAAACATGATCTTTCTGTGCTCTGGCTACTTTGTGACTAGTTAAAAGGATACCAAACCCTGTTTTGATGATTTCAACCAGTCTTCGTTCTGTCCACAGCTGCTACAGTAATGCATCATTGGCGTCAATCTTCCAAATTAAAAGCAGGAATCAATTAAAAGCTCATCCTCCTATCTCACAAAATGGATATTGTGGTCCTTGGTGGGTGCCGTAAAATCAGCTAAAAGCGTACATGTAAGTCACGCTTGTCCGTTTAGCAGACTTTGCAAATTTGTCTCCAAACGTTTGAGGGTTGTCGAGGGTTACAGAGAATTATCTTGTTTCAAAGAACTGCATGGGAAGGTCGTTTATAGTATCTGTGAATACGCCAAAAGCGGGTTTGGTTTCCTTTTAAAGAGAATAGTACACAACATGTAAGAAATGAAAAGTAACAATGTAGACTTTTAACTTGTGTTGTTCAACAGGAAGTGGAAATTAAACCACGGTAGTGTCACCATAAAAAAGAACACCGAAACACGAGAACGGAAAGTAATCGGTCATACACATTGCAACACTGTCACATTGTTTAATAGTGCATTGTGTTATTTTCTGTTTGGCGGTTGACGTTGTCAAGTGATGGTGACACGATTTTACGCTTTAGACCCAGATACATGTACAATGCCTTGGAGTTTCTGGATTTGTGGACTACTGATCAATGGTCTGTTGGTTTCATACAATAAATATTGTCTCAATTTAGACAAACTTAACAATAAACCAAAACACGCCCTTGGAAGTCACACGAAAACGCATTGTTTCGCCATACTCTCTCCTTAGTAATCACAAGCTTCCCATCGTTGGTTATCATGTAACAGTTGGTCGAAAGTACTTTACATTTTCATGGCAAATTCAAATCTGTATGTTAGATGCGGCCAACAGGTAGCGCACAGGCCAGTCTTAATGTTTGCGATGGTTCTGATGAAATGATATCAAACCTCGTTGTATTTCAATTATACTATTCTTGATGTAGAAATCCGTGAATTGGTGTAGAGAGAAATGACGAAAGGAATAAAAGACAAAAGGTCTTGATACAAAATTTTATTTTTTCTTCATTTTAAGACAGTGTAACTACATGTAGATATCTATATAAAGTAGCATTTAACGTACATTATCACTGCAGTCAGTAATAATATAAAAAACACATGCAGCGCCAATGCGACCTCAGATAGTGTTTGGCGACCTGGTAAGAATTCCAAGTCGCCATGAGGTCGCCACTGCGAGTATCCGAAGTCAGACAATTATTCCCTCTAAATTCGTTCCAAGGTTCTTGTTGACTTCTGAACTTTAAATTACTAACAGTTTTCGTAGAATTATTAACTTTGATTCACAACTGTTTCGTTTATTTCGTGAAGTCGGCGCATTTGCCACCACGTTTAAATTACAACAGGACGTAAACAGACAGAAGTCGGACTTGTTCGGTAAAATTCAGCAAGATCGGCAAAATTCGTGTCACCTGCCCAATAAGAATCCTCAGGATTAGTATGCGTCCTATGCTGCTCGCCCCACGTTCGTCAGAGGGATACTAGGAATAATTGAGTCAGGCATGAACGCACGTACAATATGAGGGAAGTAGAGGAGTGCAAGGAGAAGATTACGTGCCACTACAGGCAGTGGGCTTTTTTCTTTTTTATTGGATGAAAGTTCACGCCGACTAAGGAACCTCAGGATTAGTCAGCGCCGAACATGTTCAGTTTTTGGCAACCTTGGATTTCGTTAAGCGACCTCAGATTTTTGGCATGTCGCCAAATGCAACTTGGCGTTTAGCTAAGCGTCGAGCTCACATAAGTAATAATTTTGTACAGCTCTAAACTTGATGGACAAACACAAAATATTATGATGTAAACAGTTATAAATCTAGTGAGCTCAATGTATTTGTTGCTATTTACACCAGAGTGTTTATTCGTACCCGAGAATTTTACATACAGTTGGTATTTTTGTCAAGTAAACACAATTAAATCTACTGCTGGGTGTATATTTACGTACCTTTTGAGGTAGAAAAAATGTAAATTTGCACACGTGCATTTTTTGTATGAAAATCGCAAACAATATGTGGGGCGCAATAATTGATATGTAACTTCCATCGATACCAAAGGCGCAATTGGAAAATCCCAAGTTTATGGTTAAAAAAATATCGCATAATGGAAATCTTACGCGTATTATGTAATCAGCTTTGACTGATAACATTTAGTCTGCATTTTTGAATAAAAAATCGTTGCTTTCCGAGCCCCAGAAAGTTTACGAAGTGCTATACTCCTTTTCTAAATCGTATGTCAGGCTCCAGCGACTTTCTAACATGCGTATTGTCTTAGTTTTTAGCATAATGCATCAGAGCAATCTCTGGCAAAACGAGTACACTGTCATCTGCTACCAGGTCATCAGTTTTCTTGGCCATAGTTATCGTTTGCTAGCTAGTTCTAAGAGCAATACCATGGGGGATACCTTGACCTCTGAACTGTCCAGTTCCAAAGCAGTTATACCGGAAGAGTATTGCCTTTACCAGAAACTTCGCTTATGCCGCTTGTTCTCTTCAAACTCGATAGAAAATTTAGTGCAAATGCCGCTATTGTATTCCCTTAAAGAACACGATGCAAATTGACATTTACACTCGGGTGCATGTATATTTGCGTACGGTATATACTGATCGTACGAGTGTAAAAATGCTGCTTATCAACAGCCGGGGGCTTAAATTTTGGAACAACAATAAAAAAACAGAAAATGTGACATTTTGATAAAGTGTAGATTCACACTGATCAGTAAAATTCATGCCAACTTCCGCATTCGTGAATCTTTGAGAATGCCGACGTTTTGCTTACAAGTCTTTGATATTTGGAATCCCAACTGAAACACGTAAAGGAAAAAATAGCGAAAGGATGGCGTTGTAAATTAATCTGAAAATGCGGGAAAACAAAAGATATTCAAAAGAGCAATGTAAAATCCATTTGTATCAAAACCAGAAAACGGAATAAAGAACAGAAACACGTAAAATCCGAAAATGTATTCTAAAATGAGAGTGGTTTGATCTAACATTTCGATATATTTTATTATTCTCCAACAGCAAATCATTTCAACAATACGGACTATTTAACCAAAAGGTTATACATAGGAAAAGTTTACATTTGGTTGAGTGAAAAAGACACTCTTCTTGTAAACATGCAATTGAAATAAGCTGTGTAATTAAAAAAGGATATTGACAGAAAAAGTGTGCCTCCTTTTGGCAATATGTGGAACTAACAATTTTCTAAGAATGAGCTACACAACGAGAATAAAATCGGTTAACAATGTTAAATAATTGCTAAATTGCTAAATTCATGGAATAAACATAAAGTGAGACTGTTTTTGTGTTTGCTACTCAAGCAGAAAGAAAAACTAAAAGCAAAAATGAGATAAAATAATCTAGAAAAGCTATTTCAAAACAATCCTATCTATTTGGTTCAACTTTTTGCTTTGAACACAATGGTTCAATCCCTACTGCTTGTGGGTTCACGCGATGTCCGTTTCTCTTTAGGTAATGACATCCTTGCACTTTGCACATCGGCTCAAATTCTGTTATTTGTTGGACAATAATTCTGTTGGTGTTGTGTGTAGTGCCACAACACAGACTGAGCTTCAGTAAAATCGTCGTTGCCCCCACACTAATGTGCAAGGAACTGTTTTGATGAGTCCATTCGGCACAAGATTCTCCTTTAGAAGATTAGCATTTGTGTCTTGTAGCAGGACGGTTGTACAGCATACACAACGCCCTAGTCCATTTAACAGATTTTTAGAGTTGAGAAAATCGTGAAATCTTCAGCACGGAAAGTGTTGTGCAATAAAGAAGTAAGCTTCATTCAGAGATTCCGAGAGTTTGGTACCGAGATTGGAGCTGTATTTCTTTACACTGGACTAGAAGTTCGTTGACATGATTAGATGCGATGATAACTTATGGCGTAGCGCAAATGCGATTTGACAACGTAAATTTCTTTACTGACCACTAATGGTCTAATGTTAGGAATATGAATACTCGAGTCTGGAGTTCTCAACGAGTTCCCTTTTCCGCCAATAATCTACTCGCTTTCCCGCATAGTTTGATTGTTAATTTAATTCGCAACATATAGTTGTTATTGAATTTATTTGACACACATTTCCACCATACCATATGCTTTTTTATCACGAAAGCACTGTCCTTGGTTCATGCTTCGTCAATAGTTGATCTGTGTCCCAAGCTGGTTGAAAAACTATCTCTCGGTTTTCGTTAGCTTTGATCATTTGTAGGACAAGACGGGGGGACTAGATAGTTGGATTTACATTCCCCCTCCCCCTCCTGATTCGCTGGAATTAAGAGCTCGTTAGACTTGTCTTAACCAATCATACATCATCGTATTCAAGACAGTTATCAAAAGGTCACGAGAGTAGGCCTAATCGTTCACTCCCGATATCAAATGTAATTGTGTTTTTGTTACAAGATCAGTTATAACGTATAAAAATAGTGATTGAATGATAAATGATATCATAGTAATTTCAACAACCAAAAATGTATTGCAGGTCTGGTTTCGATGTATACCTCAGATTTCTGGTTTACCATTTTATGATTATGCTGGACTAAGACATGTACGTTTTTTCAAGGTTCGGAAGTACATTTGTATACGCAAATATGGCGTTCGGCGTCTATCATCGATTTGTTCCTCTGTAAGTGCTTAATGGAATACTTCTTTTGTTGCGATATTTGCTTTGAATTTTGTTCCAGGAACGCATGATTAAGTACATAATACAGACGTGATTTTAAAGGTTAATTATAACTTATCAGAGTTCTAATTGGATAGTGGCTCTTCTTTGTGTCATTGTCATATTACGTGACGTGCTCTTATATTTCTATCGTCATTACGTGCATTTTGACAGAATCGTGACCCTTGAAAAGTGACGCATCACAATGTTTCTCATGGCTTCGTCATGCAAAACTAGTGTCGCCTTCCTGATTTCGGTTCTAATGACACAGTCTGTGATGAGCTCGCAAAGTTGCGGACCCAATTATGAGATGATCAAAAAGAGGCGCATTACGAATCAATTTACGACAATCATTGCAAATTCGTCAGCTCTGGCTTGCACACTTGATTGTCGCCGAGACGAGATGTGTGACGCCTTCGGCTTCTCTGAGAGATATAAACTATGCCAGAAAGTTTGTCTTAACGATGTCAAAGCGAGTGAATTTGAACATAATGAAGATTGGGAATATTTTGAGCAAACGGGGAAAAACGCCGGCAGCTGTACAGGTAATAAAAATATTTCGACAGAATTCTTCGAATTCAACCTTTCAATTGCTTTGCGTCAGAACAATACATATTAAAATTGGTGCACATTATGGGTTTATGAACCATAGACTCGTAAGAAAAGTTGCCAGTCATAAACTAAGCGAGGGTTTAGGTTTATCAAATCAATTGTCGCTTCATCAGGCCCATTTGAAGGTACATAAATCTTGACTTTTGATCATTGATTGACCTGTCGTTGCGGCTCCTAACCAATTTGTACGCGTCCTCGCACGTGTGCATGTCTTGACTAAATATGGTTAATGCTCTGTGGCACTCTTTTGCAGATCCTGGATGTTACGTAGACAAATTTAGGAAGAGGGACTTACCCAAACTGGTATTGTTTTCCAAAAAAGTTACACGTGACCGTTGCCACTACGAATGTAGTAAGAAGTCATACAAATATGCTGCAGCTCAGAACGGCAAAGAATGTTGGTGTGGCAATCAATACGGTACCAGTGGCGGCAAGGCCAGAGAATCTCAATGTAAAACTAAATGTTTTGGAAATGTAAACGAAACGTGCGGAGGATCATTACGGAATTATATCATGATTGTTTCGCCATGGAAAAGTGATTGACACTTTCTGTTCTCATAGCCAGAACTATTAGCAACAAGGACCGGTTCTAACTGCAACAACGGCAGCATAAAGGTAGTGAACCAATGCGCGACAAGAAAAAAGTAACGAGGACTTTAAAACGCAACAGCATTGGGGGCGGCAGCAAGAGCAACGCCGCTGCAGCAACAGCAAAGCCGCTACTATAGCAACAAGGACGTCTAACTGCAAGACAGCGGCAGCAGCAGTAGCACTCAACCCACGATATTTTTATTTTGTTAGAATTGTTAGAAAACCGTACGTGGAAAGAAGAACGTACCGAGGACTTTAATTTAAGACGCTGCAGCAACAGCATCGGCGGTAACAGCAAAGGTGCAACAGCAACAGTAAAGCTACAACTTTAGTAGCAAGGACGTCTAGCTGCGACATCGGCAGCAGCAACTGGATAACTCATGAAAGTCATGCGCTGGAAAAGTTATGATTGATATTTTGATTTTGTTAGATCTGACCAATGCGCTACAAGAAGACAGCAACGCGAACTTTAACACGCATCAGCATCCGCGGCGGTGGCGGCAACACCAACGCCGCCGTAGCAGCAGTAACGCCAACGATAGCAGCAACGGTTTTACGACCACTCGTTGATAATATGTCACTCTTTTATTGTACATGAATGAAGTCAATGAAATGTGTAAGTGTGACAACGCGTGACGTCAAGTATGTTTTCAGTAACATTTTAGTAGATTATGTGATTATGTTATCTCAGAATTTACAAGTAAAACTGAGGTACTACTGCGAATAGCTTAGCTTTGTTCACAAGATTTTGTCTTTGGTTTTATCACTGTAAAAAGGCGAAACGTTTGCACGAGGAGGCAGTGTGGCGTTATGGGATATGAGTCACTCCGAAGTTGCAGGTTCTGGTACCACCGGAGCACACTTGAGTCAAGTCTCTATATATTATTGAAGCAGGAACATGTCTTGTACTTTAATTAAGTACTATTTATTATTTATATAGCAATTATTTTTATTTAACCATGCTGTCTTGCACTTTTACTATCTCCTATTTTTTGTTTGTTTATTATTTATTTTGTTTCATATTCATCGTTGATTACATCAAAGTAAAACGACTAAGCATGACGTCACAAGTTTATGGTCGCAATGAGTTTGAATAAAGCTTCCTTACAGTGAAGACGTGATCTGTTTGTGCTGCTTTTGCCATTTGTGTGATATATCATAAAAGATATTGACTTAACTCACTGTCAATGCCACAACACGAAAAAAGAAAGGTAAGCAAAGTGCTATAATTTCGAAATTGCCAAAGAGAAAGGAAAAATAATCACAAAGGCCGGGCGCGGAGTAATGGCGACGGACGAACTTAAAAACGCAATCCAACGTAATGTCAACAATCCCGTCCCGACTAACAAAATTTGTTGTAGGCCTACTAATGATATCTAATACTGCCGCTATGAAATTTTGATGCATAAAAAAGTGGTTATAGGGACAGTGTCCGTTTCATGACCGAATTTTTGGGATAATCACTGGATAGGACAAACTTCGTTTTTGACCAGAGATACAAAAACAACAAAGTCCGTTGTGTTGCTGGGATTTTATCATTTTATTATAACTCGCCAAATCTCGTAGTAGGCTGCAAGGCATTCGCTGCGGCTGCGTCGAGGATCACCGCCGGCTGCGCTGCAGAAGGCCGGCGTCGGGCGGGCCACGGGTAGAGGGCCGTTGAAGGATGATCATCCACAGTTCCCCGTTCTGTAATCAGTGTCTGCTTGGGGGTAATAAATAGAGCATTTGTAAGTTTTAAATTTACCACGATCCGCTTTAATGGCGCGTTGTCGTTGCAGTTGCCTATTGAAGTTAAGTCATGGTGTACTGAATTTCAGTGGAAACGCACACAACACCTGCATGTCAATCCACAACCAGGAAGCGTGCATTGGGTGAACATCTTCGACGATCACTTTCAATTCGAAATTCAAAAAAAAAACTGCACTTCACTATGCTGGCCACTGTACCAAAATAACTGATAACTGTTGTTTGTGATCGACTGGTCTATTTTAAGGCATTCGCACACAACTTTTTAAGAATTCTCCGTCGCAGCTGTCAGATATAGCCATTCACGTCAAGGGTCTTGTTACGTACGCTATGGTGTAGTCGGCACCACCACACACGTTCAACGTGGTAGTCGTCGGTGGTTTTTAAAACACTGTCAGTAACACAAAGCGTACTCTAATAGTATGCACGATCCTATCACCTACACGCATGGTCACTTGGCCAAGTTGACCGGGTAAAATTCGTACCGCCGATACTTTAGTCTGACAGTGTGTGAATTTCTTACANAATTTTTACTCAAAATCGTACTCGAAATATAGATGAGATACACTTCAGTTCGAGTACACTCGAAAACTGAGTACGTGCTCGAAATTTCGAGTACAGATTTTTCGAGTATGACATTGAATACACCAAAGCTGAGTCTGTACTCGAGTTGAGTATGAAGTGTGAGTTTGAGCATGATTCGAGTCTGAGTACGGAGATTGGAGACCGGGCCCAGGCGTGCTACGTCAAGTGAGATGATTTTAGATGAGAAAACCACTATCACCAAAAACGTACCTAAAGTGGCAATAAACCTGCTGTTCGTCACAAAAACTAATGCTAGATATAGACTTCTTAACATTATGAAATATATTGGCCTCTAGTTAACTTCTTCCTTGGTCAAACTCGAGACGATTTCTCAAGACATAGATAGAATAAGTCTACAGGCCGGTATTGCTGGAGGCCAGTACAAGTTGGCTCGGACCACCGCCGGCCACTTCGTGCGCCAGGCATATACATGTAGTCGCAAGCAAAAATGAAATGCTTTTATACCACGCCCACAAACAATTTGTCCACATGCGAACACGTTGCATTGAAGTTTACAGTGGCAAGTGGTATAAAGCAAGTTTCTTGATCGCTTTAAGCGATGATGCACGGGCAGGCTTTTTCAAATCACCATTTGTACACGAAAGCTTTTTTATAGGAATAAATGACCCGACTTGATCACAACTCTATACTGTAACAACCGAGCACCAACACGTTTCAGGAAGAGCAACCATAATAGCCGAGTTGAAAGGATACTAAACCCAGTTTCGATGAATTCAACCAATCCTCGTTCTGAGACTTGCTAAAGAATCCCTGACGTCGATCTTGCAAGATAAAGGCAGAAATCAACCAAAACCCATACTCCCTACGTAACGAATTTGATGGCCCATGGCGGGTGGTTTTCTCCCACAGTTGCCGCGCCATTCGCTAAAAGCGTAGGTCACGCTTGCCCGTTTAGCAGACTTTGCAACAAGTTTTCAAATTTTCCTTCAAACTTTTGAGTTTTGTCGAGGGTTACACAGCCTTATTTTGTTTCAAGAACTGGATGGGAAAGTCGTTTTTAGTATCTGTTAATAAGCTAAAACTGGTTTTAGTATCGTTTTAAGTGGTAACAATTACAGGGCCCTAGTATTCAGTTGTAGATTTACAATTGTAACAATGAGTTGTTGCACTGTCTCCATGACTAAGAATTTGAAAAACAGAGATGCTAATGAAATGCCACTCAAGAGCTATTGCAACCGTTTATTCTCAGCAAATCGGATGGCCCCTCGCACTAATCTAAATCCGACAGTACTCCTAGTCCCAAAATAACGACACGAAACGTTCTTGCCACGGATGTCAATTATCTAGGGGTGGGTTTCAAACCTTCACAACCCCTATCCTCAGTGGATCCCCACTGATTACTTGTCAATGTTCAATGGCTTGTCTGTATCAACAGAGGACGTGAAAGAAAACTGCTTTCTTTTCTTGAATACCTTAATTGCACATGAGAATTTCAACAGTCAACATATGAATTGGCTATTAACATTAACCAATAATACTGCCTGTTACTTGTCACATACAGGGTCACTGATAACATGGAGCACTTTTGTCTAGCAATAATCACATCACCACTCTTCCATCCTGACAGTAGCAGATACAATTTAGATACGTTAATGTTGTCAAGGTTAAACACCTTGGCAATGCAACACTTAAACCCCACAAAACCATCAGACAGTCCAAACAGGGAGTGCAAACCAATATCATCAACTGATGTCCTGTCACAATATTTCAAGAGATTCAACTCAAGAAGATTTCTCATCCTAATGTGTATGGTGGTTACTTGCTGAGGGAGTATGGTGTGGATAATTATTATAAGACATTTCTTTGTCTCTGGGAATTCTGTGATTGATCAATCTGTTATCTGAGAATGATGTCAACCTCTAGCCTGTCCTCTGTCCAAATAATCACAGGTATGCACAGGATACATTTTCACACTATTCCAGGCTTAATGAACATAAACTAAAACAGTTGCCCCACAGAATTTAATCTGGCCAGAACCAAAATGTTTTTAAGATGCAAAACTCATTAACAATGGTTGTAATAAGCTAGTTTCACTGTAACATCTAAGAAGCAAATTTCTTAAGTTGCAGTGAACATGCTTCGCATAAAATTCGATGTAGACCACTTACCCTTCTAAAACTGCTCCCAGCAAGCTTTGACTAACAGTAAGTTATGAACCTGTGGAGAACTGACAGCCTACGAAATGACCAGTTGGGTAAATACAGCATAATGAGTGGGGACTTGAGCATAATAGTTCTTCCCATTAACGGTTTTGGAATTAAAAGCGATTAGAGAAGTCTTTTGCCAACGTATCAGTGAAGGATAACAATGGTGAAACAGCCTGATAACAATAAGCTTTCAAAACAGTGGAGTCACTTCCTAACAAACACCTAAGCATTAATAACAGTGCAACATTTCAAAACATTACACCACTAAAACTTGTAATATTTCAATTGGCTATTTTCTGAAAACCGGATTTTTTTGAAAATTGTCAACACGTACAACATCAAAGCTAATTTTATTTCAAAATGTCGAAGAGCTCACAGCAGCAGAGGTCCCATTGCTTTAATGTAGAGATGCACTCAGTAATAAGCAGTGAATCAATATTGGAAATGTTCTACAGACAGGAAATCTTCAACAAAATAGTGCAAAGCATGAGCATCATTTTCTAAAACTGAGACTTTTGTTTTTAAGTAGGCATCTTTCTATGGCTACACTTGAAAGCTACAATTGACATTTTATGGTTATCTGCAATGCATTGCGAGTTACAGGCTTTCCAGCAGAATAAGCAACCAATGAAATCAGAGACAGACACCTAAATTTCCACCGAACAGATGGCGAGGAAAACGTACATCCCACAACTCCCTAACCATAAATTTCAATTGATAGCATCCAAAAACAGTCTTCCAACAAATATGGCCATCAGGAACATGAACAGTTTCTTCATCACTTATGTCTCCGGTAATTTCTTCCAAATGACAGTGAGAGTGGTCATGACAGCTTCACAGCAGTCAACGAGCTGTCCTTCTTAGACAGTCTTTGTTGGTCACGTTCCACCTTCTTCCTTTGGTGTTCCTGCAATTTCCTCTCCCTCTCCAGCCTCCGCTTCTCTCTAATGGCCGCGTCAGCCTCCCACGCAGTGTCATCCGTGGCACTGTCCTCCCACCCCTGTCCCCCGTCCCCATCTTCCCATGTTTCTAGATCAGCACCCTGTAATGTAGACGAACCACGGCAGTTACAAGCAGCATTCGAAATACACGCTGGTCCAGTGTCCCGAGCCAGTAGATTTGCGGCAGGGCCAGTAACTTTGAAAAGTAACTTGGCACCTGGGCCAGTAAATTTTCAGACAAAAATTGGCCAGGCAGGCCAGCACATTTATTTGTTGAAGTTTGAACCAAGGCAGTTACAACACTAAATACATTTTTTAAAAATAAACTCAACAGAAGTCACTCAAACTCAGTAACACTTTGAAGCACATCCACTTGGAAACAAGATAGAAGTTTGGATGCCATAAGGCCATATGCAAGATATTTTTCACACCTCAAGATCTTGTAATCAATACATAAAGAATACAAACATGACGGCTAATAGCATAACATTTTTGGTTTGGCCTGGGCATACCCCAGTTCCTCTGAGCTGGGTAGATCTGTCACTGCAGGCGAGCGCTCCTTTTTGTTGCAAAAATAATTACGCACTTTGTAATTCATTTGTCTGATTACAAATAAAATATTTTGATTATTTTGAGTCAACACATATTTTATCGTCGAGTCAAAAAACAAGAAACAAACTTGATTTTAGCTTATGCCTTAGGTAACACTGTTGTTAAACATTCAAGAATTAAAAACACCTTATTGTGTATAGCCACTTTAATAGACATCAGAAAGGCAAAATGGCTGATATCCAGTCAACAGACAAATGCAAGAGCACTTACTATGTGCCTGTCATGTAACAAATTGGATATTTAAGCTGCACTTCCCCAGTGTCAAAACATTACTGTATTGTGGGACAAACGCTCTAACAAGAGCTCACCGGACATTTTGCACAAGCCAACATCCTAACAATTACACCACTTTGTGATTATGTTAGCTGACACTTATATCGCAGTGCTGATAACTTATAACTCAACATTTCGGAAGTCGCCAACTCAAAAATAGGTTTCTATGGTTGCAATTCTGAAATGACAACTAAAGACAGGAGCTATACACCGTATTCACGCAGTTGCCATTTTAAAAGTGAGCCTCTTTATAGGTTTTAAAAACAATGCATTTTACACTTAAATGAAGTGCAAAGTGTGATTTTTTACATGCTTCGTTATATTCATGTCTCAAATGCATCGTTTCTAAACCTAAAAAGAGGCTCACTACTAAAATGGCGACTGCGTGAATAAGGCCTATACAGCAAACAAAACTTACATGAGCTGGAATTTCAGCCATCATTGTTAGTCTAGATGAGATTCCACCACCAGATGGCGCCATGGAGTTCAAATTTTCTTTTTTGCGGATAAGTATCTGCAAGCAAGTGTGTGCAATATAAAAAATTCCTCTGAAGTAAAAGTCAATTTCAACAACAAAAATGTACATTCAATGGAAAAGCAACTTTTGATTCATGCCACATCCATTCATAAAATCTCATCCTGTTCCTTATTTAGATTAGCAATCATCTCTAGGTTTAAGAAGTGACACTTATCTTGAGAAGTGACACTTATCTTGAGAAGTGACACTTATCTCGAGAAGTGACACTTATCTCCAGAAGTGACACTTATCTCGAGAAGTGACACTTATCTTGAGAAGTGACACTTTTCTTGAAAAGTGACACTTATCTCGAGAAGTGACACTTATCTTGAAAAGTGACACTTATCTCGAGAAGTGACACTTTTCTTGAGAAGTGACACTTATCTTGAGGAGTGACACTTATCTTGAGAAGTGACACTTGTCGAAGTGACACTAATCTTGAGAAGTGACACTTACCTTGAGAAGTGACACTTATCTTTAGGAGTGACACTTATCTTGAGGAGTGACACTTATTTTGAGGAGTGACACTTATCTTGAGGAGTGACAATTATCTTGAGAAGTGACACTTATCTTGAGTTCATACAAAAGGAAAACAGAAAATCTCAATAATAATTTCATGTTCTATTTCGAGCAGAAAGATTAGATTCTGGGGCCCAGGTCCACTAAGTCGCCAGTCAAAGAAGACCAATTTCAGCCACCAGATGGCATGGCTGATGGGAGAATTCCAAGCAATGTATCATATACTCGACTGCAATTCAAACAAGGATATAAACGGAATGGCATTGCTTTGGAAGAACTAAAAAAATTCAGCTAGCTGTGAAGAAATTTTGCATTTGTAATTCTATTTATAGTTGCATTAATTTATCAACTCGGACAAACTTCTAACACTGAATAAAAACACCGAGATTGAAGTGCACAGAAATCCAGTAGATCTCTGCAAATAAGTGACAACTAATCACTTATTTGAAAAGTGCCGGACGATTGGATGTGTGACCTTTGCAAACAGCCTGTAACGCTGTATCACTGTACCCTCAAAAATGGAAACGATAGGTTCACTACTAAGACAAAGATGATTGAGTCTACTAGGTACAGAACACATTTGAGCTCTAAGGCTATTATTAATTAATTAAACCAAGAAAAATTACAATTTAAATTTCCAGAAAAAAAGCACATGTAGCATCATGTACTTAACCCAGATGAATAAATACATTCATCATCTTAATACCTTAGCTGGTTTTTTAAAACTGGGTGTCATGTCTTGAAAGAAATCAATGTCCTCTCCTTCAACCTCGGGGCTGTCTCCCAGGACAGCAGCTCCATTGTGCGATGTACCAAGCTCATCTTGACCCCAGGAGTCCCAAGGCTCTAGAGTGGACTGCAAATCATCGCAATAAATCAGAAATATTTTTAAAATTTTAAGTCATACACAGCGTTAAGTAGATCAAACTAAAATAACAAAAATTCAATCTGATATATCAGTCTGTGAGAAAACATCCCAATGAATCAATCAATGGAATGCACTTGGTATTTAGTATCATGTGTGACGTTAACTTGTCATATCAAAGAATCCAAGCAAAGGGTTCCACCCCAAAATATTGACCAAATTTGGCACAGCATGGGTATTCAGTAACTGACAATTTGTCATTATGAAAAGTCAAACCTACACAAATTTTTCATTTACCGATACACTGTAAAATAAAATCCAGGACTGTAAATCATATAGATAAAGCAAATGCAGCTCAACTAAAATATAACTATTTTATGTTAATGTGAAGCATAAATTGAATTTTAATTTTGGTGTTGCTAATCAGGGTATGTGGCCAAGAAATCTTACTTAAAACTTTATTTGAAAGTTGACCAAACAAAGTTGACCTACTTTCAGAAAACTTTCAACACCCACGACAAGTCTCAAGTAAAAGTTGTAGTCACAAGTCTCTATGTTCTTACGGACATTAAACTTTACGAGACGCATTGTAGCACAGTTGTAATCATCAGGATACATTAAGGTATTCATTAGGTCACACGATGTGGCCAACAGATGGCGTGCTGACAGTGACAAGACTTAAATGTTTGCAACATATTTTCCACGCTGAGATTGACATATTCATATACACATTAAGGTAAGGTTTAGTCTCGTCAGAATAAAGACTATGAATTATGATGCATTGTGATAACAGATGGTCTCATTAGCAAAATATATTATGAAAATTCTTTGATGCACCGTGACAAGAGTTGATCTCATTAGCACAATATATTATGAAAGTTCTATGATGCATTGTGAAAAGAGATGGTCTCATTAGCACAATATATTATGAAAGTTCTATGATGCATTGTGAAAAGAGATGGTCTCATTAGCACAATGTATTATGAAAATTCTTTGATGCACCATGATAAGAGTTGATCTCGTTAACACAATATATTAATAAAAGTTCTATGATGCATTGTGATAAGAGTTGGTCTCATCAGCACATTATATTATGAAAGTTCTATGATGCATTGTAAAAAGAGATGGTCTCATTAGCACAATATATTATGAGAATTCTTTGATGAACCATGATAAGAGATGATCTCGTTAACACAATATATTAATAAAAGTTCTTTGATGCATTGTGATAAGACCTGGTGCCTGTTTCACAGAAAGTGACTTTTAAGTCTTAAAAGACTTAACACAAAAATTTGGTCTAATGCTCCTCATAACCATTTCTGAAAATAAAAGAATCTGATAATATACCCATTGATGATACATTTAATAAAAGAATTTTAAATGTTTGCTCATTATTTCCAGGCTGTTATTGTGAAGTGGGAGTGAGTCAGACCAAATTTTTATTTGTTATTATTATCGTTATTTTTCATAAAACCGGGCTTTGGTCTCATTACCACACACATTATCACGAATCATGACGCCTTAACGTACATGTAACGGTTTGTCTTACCAGCACAAAATATATTACAATGAATTGCAGTAATAGTTGATCTGGCCAGCAAAATTCATCACGATGACTTAGCATGTATTACAGAAAGAGTTGATCGCAAAATACAGGTGCTTTATGTTTACCTCATTATCTGGCACAGCATGCTGCACATCTACCGACTGTGGAGTTGAGTAGGAATTGTGCATAGGGAGTAATGTTCCCGAGTTTTTACGACCTCTCTGTATTCTACATATGACTCGCTTGAAGAGAGCCACTAGAGTCATAAAAAGTCCAAATATCTTCTTGGGAAGAACAGATAGTAACGACATGGCTTCCACTGTTGTTACTAAACAATGTTAAGAACAGAGCACAATTCTAGAGGCTCCATCTACCAGCACACAAGAGATTCTGAAAAAAAGGAAATATATAATTCAGAAAAAGATTGAAATAAAGACATTTTTTTACATTTAAAGACATTTTTTTATAAAGCTTGGTGTGATAATTCTTCAATCACGTATTGCCAAATCTTTAAAAGCACATTGTTGACACAAATTCACTGAATACTCCAGGACAAGTTTATAAACTACTTGAAAAATAAGGTCAACTTTAGATGGCGATGGTGCTGTAGTTAAAGGAATTTCCTTTTCTTAAAACTATCTGCATTTACCGACCAATGTTATATCAACTGTGCATACAATGAAAAATGATTTGAATTGAAGCTATTTTATTTTTGTTCTGAGGGATGTTGACAGGCGCTGCTTTAGGAGTGCTGACACCCTGCAGGTGGAAGTTGACGTGGTCCAGCATCGTTTAATCACCGAAAATCTCAAATGCTACAGTCCAAGCAAATTCGATTGATTTGAGCATTGGATTAGATGCCCATAACAAATTGTATTAATCCTCAAGTACTTAAACACTATTTCAATTGAAATATGTAAGAAACGTGATTTCTTGGTTATTTATCATTTTCAATTCTATTAAGAAGTACACTGTTGTGCTCACAAAACATTTAATTCTCATGAAATTGTGCTGTGACATGATGGAAAGTATTATGCTAATTACAAATCAATGTCATCTTTAAACCCAGTCAAGATCACCTTCGAACAAGGCCAGGATGACATACATTCGGTGAGGCTGAAAATGGCAACACAATTTCTGTGCATTTTATTGATTTTATTACAAAATTATCAGTTACATTTTGGCAGCAGGAAGCATACGATGCGGCAACTTAATGACAGTGAACAATCTAGAACAATTACATATCAATTCATAGAAATTTCGACAACCCTTAGCAAGGTGCAAGGGTATTTAGAAAACATTTAGCAAGCAATCAAATAAAATCCTTAACCATCAAACACACAGGCACATTTATCTGATGCTCAGAAGGCATACAAGAGCCACACAATATGAAGGCAGAGCATATGAATTTTCAGATTAAATATACGCGGAGCTGCTTTAAATACACACCAGATCGTCTTTGTTACAAGACCCGTTACAATTAGAGCAAATAAAATAGTAACATCCTTAACAACATGACCCTTTTATTGAAGAACAAGACAGAGGCCAACTTAACACTGCAACGCCATCTATTGACTAGGGAGCAAGAAACTAAAAATAACTGAAACAGTTAATGCAGGTATCAGTGGTGATGCGTAACTTAATGACTTAATGTTGTTCGTTTAGTTAGGATATAACCAATCTAGACAAATGACACCATTCTCATCAAGGCAATAAAATGACTCAAATTTTATTCATCGATATAAACAGTTCTACCGTCTAGACTGGCCGTAGAGACCGTGAGGCTTCTATCCAGAGCTACAATCGTCAGAAGATTTTCGCTGAATTATGCCTCACACTGACAAAAACATCAAAGTCATGTTGTTATAAATACCTTTTGTGCATACAGGGACACCTTAGGAGGGCATCAATGTCTTTAATTCCTTCCAACTCAAATAAATACTCCTGTAACCAAACTTTATAGACCAGTCCTTATTTCAGTTGCCCAAATCGACAACTGACCATTTTTAACACTGCACGCACCTGGAAACATGGCCAGTTGCTGATTTGGGCAACTGAACGAAGGACTGCTCGAAAAAAAAGTTTGGTTATGGGAGTATTTGTTTAAGTTGGAAAGAATTAAAGACATCGATGACTCCTAAGGTGTCCCTCTATGCGAAAAAAGTACTAATAACAACGTCTATCACTAAAAAAGCTGTCATCGGCTAAGCTGTTGTATTTAAAGCAGTTCCGGTAATTTTACTAAGTTGTTGTGATCATCAACATCATTGGCACTTCATTTTTTCTCGTGCCGTCTTGTCATTGTTTTTTTTTATTGTTTCCCAGATGTACTGGGGATATAAAAGGAGGCGCAATTTCTCTCTCTCTCTCTCTCTCTCTCTCTCCCTCCCTCCCTCCCTCTCCCTCCCTCCCTCTCTCTCTCCCTCTCTCTCTCTCTCTCTAGCAAACCGACCAATCATTGTCAAATGGTGCAACCCAAGTTTGTACGTTTGCTGGATCTACCCAATGTTTTTCACCAATAAATACTCTTAGAACCAGTGCAGTATTACAAAAACTGCCGTAGTTGGATGAGGGGTCTGCGGACCTCAGACAGGGTGCAGTTGGTGTGGATCCAGGAAAACGTTGCTGAGGGCAAGTTCTAGGACACAAGGAGGTCATCTACGAATGTGACAAGTTGTTTCGCATGATCTGTGGCTACGAAAATCATGCTGCCAGGTGTAAAGTACATTATTTGGGTCGAAATGAGGCACAATGTTACTGACAACTATGTGCTCCATAAGGTTTGAACATATGCAGGTGAGCGATATTGGGCGCTAGTTTGAAGCCAAGTTTTATCATCTTTTCTGAAGAAGGGTGCTACGTTTGCAGTTTGCCATTCTGTCGGAACTGTAGGCAATGACCATCGCCTCTGTTGGCCCGAACCAGAGGCGATGCAGAGGCTATAAGCGCTCTGTAAATTATGCCTCGCACCGACTAAACCATCAAAGTCACGTTGTTATAAATACCTTTTGCGCATAGAGGAACACCTGAGGAGGTTGTCGATGTGTTTAATTCCTTCCAACTCGAACAAATACTCCCATTATCAAACTTTTTCTTCGAGCAGTCCCTATTTCAGTTCCCAAAATCGTGAACTCACCATTTTTATACTGCGCACGCTCCAATTTTTACCGCGCTCGCTAGGTGATGTGACTTCATGACCTCAATCTTTAAATAGGCCAAAGGTGAGCCATTGCGGTCTTGTCAGTCAAATGTTCGTTTCCAAAATGCCACCACTTATACTTGTCTTTAATTGGCGTTACTTGAAACTGATTGTATTTCAATGAATTATTGTTTGTATTTGATAAAAATAAATGCTGTTGATATGACATTTAATAGTCTTTGTGCACATATTTGACATTTTAATGTTTAACAACACGGCAAATGCACGGCTGGTTCCCGGCAGCATGTACGCGAAGGGCGGGAACTTCAGCTTTTAAAGTTCGCCGGTAGGTCAGCAACTTCTGACCTTCGGCCTGGTTAAAAAAATGAAAATGTTGATTTCACGATTTTGGGAACTGAAATAGGGACTGTTCGAAGAAAAAGTTTCATAACGGGAGTATTTGTTCGAGTTGGAAGGAATTAAACACATCGACAACCTCCTAAGGTGTTCCTCTATGCGCAAAAGGTATTTACAACAACGTGACTTTGATGGTTTAGTCAGTGCGAGGCATAATTCCCCGAAAAGCTTCCGGCGTACAGAGCGCCTATAGCCTCTGCATCGCCTCTGGTTCGGGCCAACAGAGGCGATGGTCATTGCCTATCGGAACTGTAGATCTTTGATATGATAAGATTTGGTAAAAATTTCTTGAAGGACATGTGCAATTTCATCTGTTGCTAATTTAAGAATTTGAGGAGATATTTCGTCTGGTCCAGCGGCTTTGTGAGAACGATCAGAAGCTACGCCTACACCGGTGGCCTGCTGTTGTCTCTCGTTGTGTCTTGTGAACAAAAAAGTGAAATTGGAAGACCGGAAATGATCGTAGTCATGCTTTCTTCAGCAAATGCGGCAGAATGTAACGGGTCAAAATACGTGGATCGAAACGCATTATCAGACAAAAAACTCACTCCAACTTAAACTGCACACTAATTATGGATACCTCTCTTGTCTTATCTCCGCGTTTCCTGAAAAGTCATTCTGGCAACTCCATCTTGATAATGTTTCGTTATGTTGTCAACAGGTGTCTCTCTTTCACACGTCCCGTTTTCTCGTAAAGTCTCGCACCTCTCGTAGTATCTTAGAGACGAGGTCAAAACTTCCGCCTTAAACCTAAGAACAAGTGCTCTACAACATTAGACGCAGTTTTGATTTAAGTTTGTGCTTCTGCTGCAGTTTTATAATTTAGAAATTTTACACGGATAAATAAGTACACAATCGGCTTTAAAGACTTTAATGGCAGAAAAGGTAAGGTACAGAGCTCTGAAGTTCGTTTTCGATGACTATTTAACCATCTCCAGCCCACTAGCCCAGACCAGAGCCAGGCATGAGACTCAGAGGCTGAGCTAGGTTACAGGCCTGGGGAGGTAGTCAACAAAGAGACAGTGCCACAGTCTCCACTTGCCACAATAGAGATGGTGGCCATCTCATATGCCTTTCCTACTCTTGAAGTCTTTCTGCGAATCATGCATCGGAGTCACACAGATTACTTGAAGCCATATGGCCTTGTTAGCCCTTGATGTCATTAACTTTTCACAGCTTGAACAAATAATCCCTCAATCAAACTTTTATCTCATGCAGTATCCTTTGTTCAGTTGACCAAATCGGCAACCGAACATTTTTACATTAATTGCTCTCATCAGGGAATATGACGTCAAACATTGCGTACCATTCCCTGATCTGTTAAAACCAGGAAATTTCCATCATCACTGTCTGATCTAGAACCACGTTTGATTAAACTTGACAAAGAAGCCTTAACTGTGTTGGTCGTACACAATGCCGTGGTAAACGGGTCAGTCAGCTTAATTATAGTCACACATTAAAGGATCAGCAGCTGAAAGTTAAGTCTAATTTCTCTGAAAGTAAACCGCTTTTCTCCGTTTGATTTTTTTATGATAATATTTCATAAAAAACGCCTTCATGAGATTTGTGGAACGTTGTTTGGAAATAGTATTTTTTAAATATCGGTTAGAGTCAGGCATGCTGTTTGCCGAATTACGTGAGCTTATCAGACGAACGAAGACAACGAGCAAGCTAGACTATGTAAACATTGGCCAACTTTCTCCTCTTGCTGTCACTGTCAAGCTGATAATGACACAGCTGTGTAACTTGAGTTCCCAATCAGCGACATCGGAAAACTCACCTTGACAGCACAGGAGCATAACGTGAATGGAAATAAGTTTAATGTGCCCATTTTTTGCATTTGCAGGGTTCTAAAGGTGTTAAATTGCCGCCAGTAAAAAAGGAGGAAAAAGATGATGATGATGATAAAAGTGTCTCACACGAAAAATTTGTTGCAAAAAATTGGAACTTTTTCAAGGGAAAAGAAAAGAAGATGTCTATGTACCAGAAAAGTAGATGGATGATGGTGAGTTATATACTGAGCTACATATTGAGAATAAAATAATTTCTGAATTAAAGCTGTATTTCACCTTGCTGAACTGTCAATGGTGCTGAGGTGCTGTGTACTTTCAAAACATTACCATGCCTGTCCAGTCATAAGTTGTTGCCAAATAAGCCGGCAACTCTAGTCACAAACAATTTTAGAGTTTGTTATTTGTTTGTATTTTCTTATGTTCCTGATAGTTTATATGTTCTATAGTCGCTAATGTAGTAGGGTCCTATTTAAAGAATATGATGAGACCAGTTATATGACTGTAAAAGACCTATTCTATCTTCTTTCTTAGCCAACTAAACAGGATGAAATGCAGCTACTTTAATTTAACTATTTTTCATTCAGTGAAGAAGAAAATAGGGACTCTTATCCTGAAATTTAATTTACAATCTGTCCTCATTACAACGATCCTCTAGACTTCAAAATTGGGCCAGGCTCATTGTAACAGCCCATTTGACTGTATGTTGCAACATTCCCATCATTGTAATTAAAGTTAATTGTTTCAGATATGTTGAATAAACAAATTCTCTTTATGTATCGACTGAATTTCTGTAAAATCATTATTGTGATGTACATTTCCAGTTTGGTTTTGACTTTTTAAAAACTTCCCCAACTACCATATGATACGGGCTACCTAACTTATCTCATATTTGTAACTGGTCATCAGTCCACTAAATCAAGACCCTTTCCTTCGGTGCTGATGGACTACCCATGAGGATACTCACACATTAAAAGTCCTCACTCAGAAAAACCTCTGCCTTTTTTACAATGCTGATGGAGTTGGGTGAAGGGATTTAGCTTGTACGGTATTCATGGTTTTCAATTGAATTTACTAACTCAGAGTTGACAAATTTCTTCTAATGTTATAGTATGAGGAACCACCCAAAGAGGTCGCTGAATCACAGGCTGTTATCAAAAAGAGGCTTCTTGATAAGAAAAAGGCATTTGATCGGGCCAGTGCTCCTACACCTCAAGAAGTTACAGAAGAAAGAGACAAACATGCAAAATTAATTGGTCAACTAAAAGCTGCTGAAGCCAGGAATAGGCTACGAATTATGAGACTTCGTTATCAAGCAAACAAGGTGTGTTGCACTAACTTACATTAAACTGAGTCAACAAGGAGACTTTTTAATGAAAAAGTATCATCCCAGAGCATGAAACAATTTAGTGATATCACAATCCCAAAGTATAATGTCTTGTTGAAATAGACAAAAGTTTTTATCAAAACTTATTACATACGCCATATTTTAGAACAATTGGTAAGATTTTCAAAACATGCAAAGAGTTATCATAAATATGCTCACAGTGGGGTGTACTTTTGGATGGGCCTTTTTATTTGTGAATTCCTGGTAAGTACATGCATACAGTGAAGGATCAATCCACCTACAAATAACAACTTTTCCGAGTTTTGTTGAAGTTTACTGATTTTTATCTAAATTTAATTGACACTGGGAAATGCAGTTTTATGAAGACAAATTTAATCTAAATAGTACTTAATTTGACTACCTAAATACTTTTATTGGAATAATGTTTTTCATAATTACAGGCCCAAGAAATCAACCATCTGATATCTTGTCAGTCGTCAGCATTGAAGGCAGTGAGGTTGCAGGCATTAGTGCCCCCGTATCAAGATTACAGTGACCCAGGTGATAAGCTTGAGAAATTGGAGGTAAGGCGTTAGCATTAGCAAGGCTTTATATGTAGCATATGCATGCGGTAGTGGGGAAGTTTTTTCATGAATCTTCATGCCAGCGGTTGAGACAGCTGCTGTATTCAATGGACCGTCAATGCTGTCTCACACTCTGTTCACATGAGAAAATGTAAATTTAACACAATCTTGTTGCACGATGTTCGTTGAAGTTTGCTCCTGTGGTCTTGGAGGTAATAGAACCTGATGATAGCTCAACGATGTTTATCTCAGTCACTGTCTCTAAAGGTTGTGTTTTCACATCAAGGAAAAGATATACATGTACAAATACAATGGTTTCATGGACTCTAATTGTAGACTGAAATGAATGTTATTCTATTTGCAAAACAACACATTTCTCAAAAGAATGTTTGCAAAGTCTTGAGTGGTGCAGCATTCTGGCGTGTCAGTTGACTTCGGGATAACACAATTGAAAGTCCTTGGAGTTCCACTGCCATGATAGTTATAAGTCACTCATGTGTCCTGCCAGCTTACCGTATGACCTATTTAGAAGGGACTGCATAACATCAATTTAGTGTCATTGTAAAAGAAGAAAATTTTGTCTTTTAAAAATCGTGAACAATGAGCATGGGCACAACCTGGTGATATGGGTTAGAAAAAGAACATCTGCCTTGGTGAGATAAAGTTTATTGTTGATCAAAAGTTTGTGTTGTTCCTTTTTGTACAAGGTTAGTACATGTGACTGGCAAATAAATGTTATGTTGTTCTGTTTTCCAGAGAGCACGAATTGAGAACCTGTTGGAAGATGACACAGGGAGACTGGTCAACAGGATCGCATGAGAAATTACACGTGGCCATTACCAGTCATCAAAGTCATCATCATATCACTGCACAGTCACATCACCTTGCACTTCATTCACGGCAAACTTTTTATCATTTTATGGTAGCTTTTAAAAGAACACTGACCATTTCCATTTTAGTTCTACTTGTAAAAAAGTTAGATGGAAAAATGTTCACATAAGTCTCTGAATCAATAATCTTTTGACTTTCTTCACAATTTGCTGCATAATTTTGGTAAAGATGAATGGAAGTTGTCAGCATTATTTGAAAGCTACTAGATGTGTTTTTTCACATTCACTAACTCACGGTTTTACATGCAAGTGAACCTCCAGAATTTTTACTTGTACAACTGGAATCAAGTTATGATTGAATAGTGAATGTATGAAATTTAACCATTTTCATGTGTATTTACAATCATTTTCTCACTCACTTCTCATTTATTTATGGTGCTGAAGTATAGTTGAGCCGGTGCAAACTTGCTGCTGTACTCTTCATGAGAAAGTTCTATTTTGATGGATAAAGAACAGTTTTCAAAAGCGTAGTTGTCAGTTAGCTGTTTTGTAGAAATTGCTTCAGACAGTTGAAAACGATTGATGTTCTCATATTTGTCAGATTGTGTTTTGAGCATCAAATCTCAATCAAAAGTTTATAGTTCACTTGTTCTCTTCTTAGCAAGACTTAACAGTAATGTGTATACAATACCTACAATTCAGCCNCCCCCCCCCCCATCTCACTTACTGAGTTGGTTTCCCAGGCAGTTCACATGCACAGTTATATTGTACTGTTTACATTATCTGATAAACAGCTGGTTGTACAATGAAAGGCTGCCTAGCTGTTTGGAAGGAGTGGGACTGTTTGCATGTACTGTGAAGGGCTGCATGGCTGTTCGAAAGGACTGAGACTGCAGTGATGCGTGCATGCCAATAGCCCAGCCACTTTCTGTTCAAAAGTCAGTTGGACTAACTGTGTCTAGTATGGACATAGACCCATTTAACGGCTAGGGCTTTCAGTGCAGTTTTCATATGTCCTGAAGTGGTTTGGTTTCTGTGTTGAAACATCTCTTGGAGGAAGCAGTTTGTGACCTTATATTAAAGCATGTGTTCACATTTCAGTCAGTTAATGTATTTATTGTTTTGCATGTAATACAAGCATGAATAAACACATTTATTGCAAACCAACTTTTCTCATATGGCACAATTTGCGTTATAAACGGTCGAGTCTATCATTGAGACCATAACTATATTTGTTGACGTTTGTCGTCTGTCCAAGCATCATCATTTGTCTTCTTGAAACAATTAATCTCTGAAGAAATGTGTGCCATCGTTTCCAATAACTGTTAACCGAAATTATGCGTAATGCCATTGACACAAACTTCTAAGTCCGTATTTACGTTTGCATTCAGTAAAGCGAAGGGCAGATATGTTGCGCTGTGCCGCTGTACAGTATGCAGCTAACTTTGATTTAAAATTAACCGTTGATAACCTGTATTACGTCACCCGCTTGTGAACAGACGTGCAGACAACTCCGTTGAGTTCCATTTTCTAAAAGTAAAAACAATATTAGCTATTCAAGTTGTAAATATCACACGACTGTATTCAAATACGTAATGTTGATCAAAAATGTTAGGCCATTTTAGACGAAGCTGGAAAATTTATTGGACGCTAAACTCCCTTTTGCAAAAGGGAAATACTGATCTAATTGAAATTATTCAGGCCTACAAACTGAATCTGGCGGACGCGACCTTCAAACTATATTTCTATTGTACTTAACTTTGAACTCGATATAACTAAGAGGCAAGTTCCTTTACTGTAACCCTGAAACTAGCTAGCTACACGTATTGAGGCTGGCACTATTTGCAGCCACCGCCGGCGCCAGCGGCACGGTATAAGTGTTGCTCCGAACGACGGTGTGAAAACGAACTCGGTATCTCTTCGAGTGACTACTTCGGGAACGTTGTCATTACGTACAACCTTATCGATAAGTCGACGTATTTAACCAAATGTCTACAAAATTGTATGTTTTAATTTAGCAACAGTATAGGCCTACATTTTCTAAATGCAAAAGAACTTGTAGATTCGGTTTTTGTCTTTTTCAGTACCAGTCTGCCATCATTTGGGTCATGACATCATGTCTAGTAAATTTAGCAACAACAGTAGGCTACCAGTAACATGATAATTTTTAGGTGATATAAATTCCAATGTGGTATCTATTGTTGTATTTTTCTAAAACATCATTCCGCTTTCGTGTTGTGCAACTCTACCACATGGGCGGCCGACTTTTTCAACGCTGCGCAGCTTATTGTGACAGGGCGGCGTAGTACGCGTATAGTGGGCTGGGGAGGCTAGTTCATGTATAACTCTATAAAGTTGGCGCGAACGCCTCGGGTACTTGTTTTTTAGGTACGTGTAGATGCAGCTTGCTATCATCGCGAAATGTCGTGCGGAAACGCGTACTTAATTAACCTTTGTCCATATATATAGCCTAATATTGTTCTTCGCCGCATTACTTGGGTCAGTATTTGCATACTGACGGGGAGCATGCGCTTTGGTGGGAAACCAACAGATATTGATCACAACCATAAATACTTGTTAGCTCTTTCCGGGAGATCAGAACTATCGATTCTGCTTGAGGGCGTACTTTAAGCTTTGACTATCACTGTTCACAGAAACCGACCCTGCCCAGATATAATAGTATCCCTGGATATCCGGAGTCTGCTGTTTGAATTACACTAATAAAAAGCTCCCCATGCAAACTTCAGCGAATTCCACAGCAACGCCTGCGTATTCGGTACAAACGTGATGTCTAGAATTAATACAATCAGCATAAGGCTAACAGATTAAATAATAAACAAATAATAAATTGAAATGGTGGGTTCACTTTATTTCCCATGGGAACACCCCTGTCTAAAGTACGGAGGTCCCCTGGGTAAAAAAGTAGGCGGATTGTATTTTTTACTTACTGAAATAAGTTCATCTCCACAAACTTCTCGTGTTATTCGGGATTCTTTGTTCGCTCCTTTGTGAAGTTCAACGATTTTGTCCCCCTCCATGTCTACCAGGCTCTGCAATAACATATACTTATGGAAAACACAAACTTAAAATCAGACATCAGGGCCTGCAGTGACGGACTTAGGGTGGGGGCAAGGGGGCCATGGCCCTTCCACCCCCTAAAATTCTCCCAGATTCCATTCGGCAGTCTCGACTTGAATTTGATGGTCTCGGTCTCAGGTAGATTTCTACCGAACTTTCGAAAAATTTAGTGCGTGATGTTAGCCTACCTGCGCACTTAGTAATTAGTTAGAAAATTGGTTGTCTTTGATTAAACAGTTAATCATTCCAAAACAGTGATTGCAGAAGTCATCAAACTACGTTTTGTGACGGAACAAACAATTTTCATTTATTAACCATGGTAAATATTTCATGCCATAATTATTTTATGAAGCATGTTACCGTTCCCATGGATATTGGAAACGGCACAGAAATGCATTGCATGAATCCAAATAGTTACACTACCCCGAGAGACGGATATTTCCGTTCAATGGCCTATAAAATTCACATAGCTTACCTTGACTAGTGTACCATCAATTGTTGTTGTGTCAAAAGACTGCCCCATGAAAAAGTGGAACTCCTTTGTATATTTCGGATTAAAGATGACCTTGAGAATGCACAGCTGGCCATCTTGGAAGTACTCAAGGTCAGGCCGTGCTTGAAGAACCAACGGCTTCATTTCTTCTTGAAAACTTTCACCTGACAAAATAAACATGATTAAAGACTGTGCGCATAATCCTACATCACAATCAATCCGCTTATGTTAAGAAGACAACGTCGATGACTTACGTCCATTTGAAGTAGAACGGTCGGTATTACGCTATTTTATTAATTTCAACTTTCAGTATATGACTTTGAGAATATGACCAGAAAAACTTCACGCTTGAATTAAACTATGAATGTACAATGCCGTCAACATCATGTGATGCTTAAATAGGAAACGGCGATTTCCACTTTAAAAGCTTCATTTCTCCCTATTCAGCTGGCTAAAAACCAAATATCAATTTGGCCATGTCTTATAAAATCGGTCTCGTAATATTTATTTCCCTCACTAATTCGATTGAGTCACAGGTAATGCAAACGGGAGCCATTTTCGATTTTTACAGTTTTAGGATCGGCCAATTTCAATGATTTTAAAATCACACTCTTGAGCCTCTGATGGAGTAGTATATTTTTGTAATTGAAAATGGAAAGAGAATCCTATCTGCGAAACCACTTAGCTCGGCATCGAAACACCCCAGGACATGTGGCCTGTTCAAACTGCCTGAAGCGACAAAGGGTTCTTAAACGCGGAGTACCTTTCTGCGCGCAGATCGTGAGTAAAGAGGCCTGGAACGCACCTCGCTGGTTCCCTACTTGCCTAGCCAGCACGCAGATATCACGCAGTGGCACGCGCTATAGCATTGGTTGATGTTTACATCAGCAGTCATTGGTTAGCTTTGCAACACCGTGACTGAAACCGGTGGACGGTGAACGATCTTTAGCCTTGTCATGCAAGTGGCGTCGTTGAAACTATTTCGTTTCTGCAGTGATGTTAATAGCCGCGTGCTTGAGCGGCACATACATGTACAAAACATCTAGCCGATTTAACCGATGTGTTATTCAAACTGTACGAATACAGGACAGTATCGTACGGTAAACAAAAGTCATCGTCAGTACATGACGGCGACATCCCGTTGCTCCCAACTTGTTCGATTGTATAGCCCAACAACAAGTTGGGAAGTTTACCCCCCGTAGCCAATTAACTCCATTCTGGCGTTGATGGTTAGAGAGCCTGCGCTCTTTTGTTTGATAATTGCTCTAATCTCCGATCAGATCGTATCTAGCCTGACTTGGGTGGGCTGATAAAAATGAAAGTTAAGTTAAGCCAGATATTATCGCACATTTAGCACCCCTTACGTCTGGAAAAGTTACTGAACGACAGGACGCTGTAATGGATTGATGTCCTCCGAAAATGCGCAACCACAATTTCTAGGATTCACATTTCCTGAACATATATTTTAAGCACCGATTTGTCTCATTGTGTACCACATTTACACTTCACTCCATGAGTCATGCCAGTTTGTTTGCGTAAAGTGCTGCCTGTTGAGAATTCGACTAGCCAATCAGAAACGCCGGTGTAAAAAAATTCCCGAGGAAAATTAAGCTATACCTGCGTGCTGCCTACTGACCACCTAGCGGCACGCAGGGAACCAGAGAGGGAACGCACGCGATAAACAGACTAAATTGCAATACTGAAAGTGGTTCTCTGCCACTGAAACAGAATTCAACCTGCTCACCAAGTATTTTACGGTTTGTTCGTAAAGAACAAAGTCCAGAACTTTTTTGAGCAATCCTTCGTTTAGTTGCCCAAATCGGCAACTGACCATTTTTAAAACTGCGCGTGATAATGGCGCGTTTGATAAAAATAGGGCGTGGTTGGACCATGCGAACTGATTAAAAGTACGAGTTGATTAAGTAAGATTAAGGAAAAGTGCGCGTAGATTAAACACATTTATACCACATAATCAGCCTGACATGGCCATTTCACCCTTGGTTAACCCATTTTGTTAACGCCTGTTGAGTAACACTTGGCGGGAAGCCGGGGCTGGATACGAACACACTTCTTCCAGGTTCCGTGTAACGACAGCTGCCACCTTAACCATTGAGCTATTCAGCAGCTGACTTGTCTCAATACGTGAAAACTTCAATGAGGACGCGCAATAATCTCATGTTCAACAAACCTTATTGTGCCGACATTTATTACGCTGTGAAAATAAGACGTTGGCCTACACAATACTTTTAACGTCACTAACTTCAAATTTTTCACCGTATTTGTAATTTTCTCTCACTTGTAAATAATGGATCCCCAGTTTAAATGTGGGAAACATGTCGTCGGGAATCTTGGACATTATACTCAGTAACCAGTGGTAACGTACTTTAGCAGACGATACTTTCACACTGGGAGCTTAGCATGATAAGATGTGTAGCAGCCTAGCCTACTTGCTTAAAACTTATTTTATAGATTCATTTTATTTAGATTTTGTTTAAATTTTCAATTGGTTTTGAGTAAAAACATTATTTTATCTATCAAGAATGACTCGGCGTTTCTTAAAAGGTCACGACCTCCGACCCTGGCCGGGCCGAGGCGAGCCGAGAAAGGCAGATCGATTCATTGCAATGTTTATCGTTCAGTATGTGGTATAGATTGTTACATGTTCTCAGTCGTTGTACCCCTTATCTAGAGCCATCGGGCGACAATTCTCCAAAATCCACGAGGGTTCTAGATTACGATAGAATGTAATAATCTATATTTCTACCCACAGAAAGGTACTCGTTTAAGAACCCATTGGCGCTTCATATAACTGTGACTCGGAAATTTAGACTCTCTAACATTTAGGTGAAATTGGCCCTGCCTACCAGGGTTTTCGCAATCTATATGGACATGTGACTTGTCTGGTACTGAGAAATCTCCAGATTGTGCAGGTGCAATAGTCTTTCTACTTTCCTGACAATGCTGAGGAGATCCTCTTGAGTCCTAACCAGGTGCGTTCAATGGGTCCAACTGTGTGGCTTAAGCACGCCTTGTGCACCGCAAAAGGCATCAAGCAACCAGTCTATTTTTGGCGTGTTGAATATCTGCTTCCTGTTATCAAGGGTTCAAATCCCACTGGACCCAGCTGTTAGTGTCTTGAATCAGGTCCCTCAGCACGTTCTTAATTTTATATGTGCATGTGTGTGTGTGTGTGTGTGTGTGTGTGTGTGTGTGTGTGTGTGTGTGTGTGTGTGTGTGTGTGTTGCATGTGTACAATAAAAAAACGAAAAGTTGTGCAATTGGCCGGACTGAGTTACCTGCGCACGTCTGATGCAACGTGTATCAGAACACGAGTACTATTATTTAGTTTTACATCAACCTTTAGTTCATGTGAAAACCTTTCATGTTGATATTTCCAACTGTGAGTAAATTTCCCGACACGATGAGCTCCAAAATATTTCCGTTTCTATGGATACTAATCAAAACGAGTAGTTGGCCATATTTCCGTTATTCCATTGTTCTTCAGGAAACTGTCCCGCTGATTCAGTCTAGACATCGCTATCAGCAGTCCGTTTACGGACACGTTTCTTCAGACTAATCTCCCCAGGAGAGTAACAACGAAACGTTCGATTATAAACAAAATCCGGCGTCTGCAGAATTCTCATCTTTAGTGGGCCCTTCCATTGCACATTCTGTTTCAGAAACTGAAGTCCATTGACTCATGTAATTTCGTGACTGTCGATTGACAATAAATTGAGAAGATTTTCACCTTTATTATGAGTTGATCAACTAATTCCAATTTTGTGAAGCAGACCCTCGGGACCCTCGTAGGCTTTTACGTTTAGTAAGTACAAGTTAAAAATTATTAAGGATAACTCTAAAGAGACTGCCATGATGGATCGAAATTTGTGTAAGTGAGTCATGATATAACACTTAATTTCGAACGCAAAAAGCTTATAGTCTATTTAGTAACACAGGAAAATTAGAAAACCTGTCTTTTACATAACATGTGCAGTCTGAATGTTGTTGGCCCATATTTAGTAAATGTTTTATTAAATAATACCATGAATTTTATCTTAAGCGTTATATCTCCCCGATTTAACCGACTTCGTAATGAGTTTCCAAACATGTTGTTCCATACTCTTAGGACTAACGAGGATTACTGAGCACTATTTTGTGTCTAAGAGTTGAGTAATTTCTCATCGTACGTCGCAAGGGTTAAGGGCATAAACAAAGTTAAGACGACATCTGTAGAAAAAGACCTTCCGTCTTAAGCCTTGTAATTTATTTTGCGTCTCAGTGAGGATGTGCTTTAGCCGCATAACGTTTTTTTCTGACTGAACTACGGTTAGTACTATAGGAAGGTTGCAAGTAGAGTTTGACTTCAATTCTCCTCTTCGTACAGAGCTACGCGATGTTCCCACAGCAATATGGAATAAATATCGGAAATCTGTGTAATGTTGCCCACTTCTAGACATAAAAACTAAACACAACAATTAACACAGTTCTGTGGGTGATTTCAGCCATTTCTCGTTCTGCCCATTCTAGTGCATCGATTGCCTTTCCCTTGAGTCATCATTAAACTAGTGTTCAACTAAAACACTCACGTGTCATCAGATAGATTATGTAGTTTTTGGTTCTTGTATTCTTTCCCACAAAAGTCGTGTAACTCTCCTAAAGCGTTAGCCACGCGTCTAGGTTTTGCACTGACTTATCTAGTCGAACTAGTGAGGGTAGCCTACTGAGACAATGGTTGCAGAGCATTATTTTGTATAAGCGAGCAAGATGGGGAAGGTCGTTGATATTATCTATTAATAAGCCAAAAGCTGGTTGGGTACTCCTTTAAAAATGATACCTTACCTCCCTCTTCAAAATATTTACAAAAAAACTATGTCTCACTAAACTAGTACCGCAATACCCAATATACGAATTTCTAGAAACTAACAAATACCTGCTGCTTCTATAAACGCTTCAACGTTGTCAATGGAAATAAAATTCCAGCGTCCTAGAAAAGGTGTCATCCTCATCTGCGCTGTGCGAGTTACGCAAGACTGACTAACTCTGACTAGACGAGTTTCTGGAATAATTCACCATCGTCTCAGGGGCAAGTGTCTGGTCACGTGATGATCAACATTTCTCCGCAGACAGTTCGGGTGACTCATCCATCGATAATAGTGTGCTCTGCTGGTGCCAAAGCCCAAAGGGATCTCTCGCAAAAACAAAACCGTTTTACTCAAAGGCTTTTGATTCCGGCTGATGATGGTGAGGAAATATACGATAACGTTATAATGTATTTTTGAATTCCCCAGTAATGTCCATAAATGAAACGGAACAATCAAGCAATATAAACCTGCACGTACGACTGTAAGTCATATTTGAAACTAAAAATTTGCTTTAATTAGTGTATTTGGTAGAAAAATGTTTTTGTTAATTGAATACTGAAATTCGATTAAAATTGTCTGATTTCTACAAAAAAGAGGGAAATCTGATTTCTCAGCTTCTCCGTGCAGGCATTTCATGAAACAAGAGATGCGTGCGTGATGGCGACCAATTAAGTCACCCCCAGGCCAACTATATGCTCCTCACCGTACAGCGAATTTTCGAATTATGCTCGCGCCACTGCGAAGATTGACACTAGGCTACTAGTCGGGTCGGTGAATGCATTTATCGCATTACTTTTCACTAAAATTGTACAGGATTATTTATACACTCGATGCAGATGTGCACACACACACACACACACACACACACACACACACATATATGTGTGGTACCCCGTTTTTTTTTTTTAGTTCTCCCGTTTTTGTCAGCAAAAGTTCCACATCGACAGAAGGCTGGGTGCGCGTATATACATTTTAAACGCTCGTCCCCGCGGTCATAAGCGTTTCCTCAACTGATCGTTAAGCTATGTCTGAATGTAACGCCAGCAGTGCCATATAGATGCAAAATTGCAATGAGCACTATGGTCCAAAAAGGAATACATAATTTGATCATAAAGCAAAAATATCTTTCAGAGCAACAATTTTTAACGGACTGATAAGCAATATTGATTAGTGTCTACAGTTATCAGAGCGTTTACTGTCTGGAAAGTCGATATCGTTAGCGGCAAAGAAATCAAAAGGTTACCAAATTAAATGAGAACAGGTCATGTGATCAGGTTAAATTGTGTCGCGCTTATAGGCCTAATTGTCACGAAATTGCTCACAGCAATATGTGGGAATCCATAGCCTTTTCGCTCCTAAATTCTAAGAAATTGTGATGTGAACACATTCGTAACAAATTACTAACAAATCTGGAGCAATTTTGTGAAAGAATGTAGTAGAAATAGATTCAAGCTGGAAACTCGCCTTCAACTTTTGATTTAGACCTGGCGTTATGAAAACCACCCTATGTTGTTGTTTTGGTCAAATTAGGTATGCGTTTTGGTCTTGGAAAGAAGAGACACTGTGTTATTACTTGTCACCAGGCGCTACAAGTGGACTTGTCACGGCGGGTCATTTTATTCGCTGAGTGTGGTCTCAAATAATAACAAGCTGTCAGTTTTTCAAAGCCCAGAAATTACCTGTGATGACTGGTCTAAATAAAAAAATCATTTTTTTTAAAGAAGCATGGAACGCAAAAGCTCGCCCAAAGTATCTTTTAACAATTACTGGCCAAAGTCCTATCTTGCAACGTCTAGTAAAGAGTAATTCACTTTCCCCTCTGAGGAAATTTTCAGAAAAAATCACAAGACTCACGATTTTTGAAATGCGCGCGAAGAAATAACTTTTTGGTTACCACAGAGTTTCTAATTTCCCTCCCACATATGATAAATGCATGCATGTGCTCAGTCAGTTGCTTAAAGTAGTCTGAGGTCAAAGGTCACATTTTCCATATAAGGGAAAGGTGCTACGTCTACGTCATGTACCAAATAAGGAGACGTGCTTTGCATTGTGGGACAAAATTTGACGAGGTGGCGAGCAGTTGACAGATGACTTAGTTTTTGAAATTTCAAACGTAAAGAAAATGCTTTGATATCAACAGAAATTAAAAATCTTTACGAACAAATATTAAAAATACCTGGTGAGCAGGTTGAATTCTATTTCAGCGGCAAAGAACTACTTTCAGTATTGCAATGTAGTCTGTTTATGGCGTTCCAGTGTCTGGTTGCACGAAACCGTCGCAAACAGGGACCCAACTAAGTACCCCAAATCTTTTGCGTATTTGTTTCGTTCTATTCTCACAGGCGTGTTGTTTTTTCTATCATTTTATCTTTAATATGTCCTTTAACTAATGACATTTTCTAATAATATAACTGAAAAATGAACCCTTAATTCGATTAAAACAATTAGGGACTTAGTCCTTAAATTAGGGGCGTTGCATGAAAAGATCCCTACTTATTTTCATTACAAATGAGCAGTCAACGTAGAGTCTACCTTCGGTTTTGTATCAAAGTCAAAAATTGACTTAGTAATGAGACCCAAGCAGCATAAGAAAGGACAATCAATGTTTTCACAACCCCACAAATACGCTGTAGATTTAGGGAACTTAGTTGAGTCCCTATTTGGGACTGTTTCATGCAACCGGCCACAGACCTCTTTAAAGTAATGTAGGTTTAAATTAAGCTGCTTTAAGAAAAAATCAAAAACGAAATTTGCAAATTGGATAAATTCACTGTGGTCTGGAAAATGGCTTTAATTTGAATACTTAAAAGGGCACTGCAGTAAAAATAATGCAACTGTTAACCGGTTCTAACATAAATGTAAATCTCACATTTGCCCGAGTTGCGCGCTAAAATAAAATAAAAGCTCATTCATAGTTATTGTCAAAAGACTGAAATCCTGACAACGACCGCTGATTGGGTGATATGTCAGTGAGGTGGCTGGTGGGGCCTCAATTGCTTATCACGTATTGTTGTGCCATATTGTGAAGAGTTAACATCGCATTTTATCATTGTATCAGCCGTTCTTATTTTTTTACTGTTTGCCACAGTGCTGTAAAAGGTTCGCCATGCCTTTTCGTATGGCTCCTGGTTGTTCGAACTCTTCGAAAAAGGTGTCTTCTAAGGGAATGGTCATCGCATACCATCGCCGGGTTACCCACGCCTTTGCCCAAATCTATATACCAGTACTAAATATACAGGTTTGGGTAAAAAATGGACAAATAAAATCTGACTCAAAAGTAGTGTCATTAAAACTACTCTCATCCTTGAGTATGCCTAAACTAATTTATTTACCGGTGTTGGAAAAGTTAGCAGTCGTTAATTGGTTGCTGCTAAAATTGTGATGCGTTCTCTTGAGTCGGCTTTTGGCGATTACGTCACCTGACCTTGATCAGTTTTTTCCCCACGATTCTTTTATCAACTGTTCTTCGCTGCCGGCACAAGGTTTTGTACATGTCACAACAAATTATCATTCATTACGTTACAAGTTTTTAGTATTTTGAAACCAACAAACCAAATCTTAGAACACACCTTGCTGCTGCGAATCTGTACTTATCATTTCCCGAAAGAGGTCTCAAAATTTTAGGAAATGGCTCGTGCACCGTGTCACGAGCGTAATGTTTTGGAAAACGGTAAACATAGTTTTCTTTGTTAAAAAAACAGCGAATTATGCTTGAAAATGACGTTTATTTGATTGTTTTTCACTTAAACGGCTGCAACGAATAAGGTGAGGGTCGGTTGACTACCAGATTTTGCATGCACTCCCGCTGGTCCGTTAGCTCTACTTGTTGACGTAAGTTTTACGAAGAGGTGACGAGCAACTTGAAAAGTTACTATATCCGGGTAGTCAACGGGCTGTGTGAAATTTCCGGTAAATAAAACCAGATAAAACATGACACAAAAATTAGTGTCATTAAAAACTACACCTTCCTTGAGTAAACTAAACTATTCATCGGTGTTGGAAAAAATGACGTTCGACCCTTATTCTGCAAGTGAAGTTGTGGAGCGATCTTTTGCGTTGGCTTTCGCCGCCATGAAATATTGCGTCACCTATTGGCCAGTTTCTTGTTTCACCGATTCTTCAGTCAACTGTTCTTCTTCCACGAGGTTGCGTACATGTCACCAAAAATTTTTGGAACTGGTTTAATTTCGTTACACGTTTTCAGCATTTTAATACCAGCAAACTGAATTTTACAACAATTTTCTGCTGCTGCGAATGTCGCAAAATTTTAGAATATGGCGCATGGGCGTGAAACGAGCGTACTGTATTCAAAACGACAACATACTTTTCATTGTTGCAAAAGGTGAAGAGTTACGCAAGAAAATGACGTTTATTGCGTTATTTTTCACTTAAAAGGCTGTAACGGGCAAGCTGGGTGTCGGTTGATTCCCAGATTTTGCATGCACCCCGTCGGTCTTTAGCTTTACATGTTGATACAAGTTTCACGGCTAGGTAACGAGCAGAATTACCAGACACCGTTAGCGCCTTTGGAATTACCTTGGCTGCGTGCTATTAGAGAATTTGCAGCGCAAATGAACTACGCATTGCGCATGTGCGAGTTACTTCCTGCGCGAAGGCTCATGGGATAGCTTGTGGTCAGGCTGGATAGTGTGTGCATTTGGAGCGATTTGCCAACTAAAAACCGTGTTTCATTTTTTTTGCTTTATAATACCAAGCAAGTCCTCTCTCTCGTTTGTGACCGTGTGACCGAGGGCACCACTGTCGTCATGTTCAGTATTGGGGCTATCGGCGTTGATTTCGAAAACTCCGCCTCAGTCCGGTTTCAGACAAGTTGAAAGTTCTCGGGTGGCTTAACTTTTGTAGCTTTGGCCGTGGAGTGCTAGAGGCGATAATTTTAAGAGGGAACTCCGTCGGAATGTTGTTCTCATGCGTTTTTTTTTCCGCCAGGAAAATGTTTGCTGTACACACGATGGCCCCTAGCCAATTACATCGCCCTGGATGCCGCAGGCATACATACAGGGGCGATAACTTGTACATCCTCACAAAGAGTTACTCATTTCAAAATACAGCAAATAAAACCAAATGAACCATACATATAGGAACACGTAGTTATAATTAACACGTACCACGATTCTGGATACAATTTAGTGAGCAAAACTTGAACAAATCGATGAAAATCTGTCGCGGTTTGCTCGAGTTTCTCTTACCGGGTGCCATTTTGAGGAAGTTACGTGAAATCACGCATGTTGACGAATAAAAAGTCTAAGGGACACAAATCTTACAAATTTCACCCGATACCTTCTCATGCTATTTTACAAGTGTCGCGAGCTAGCGTCACGCACTTCGCTCAGTCTCGCGCTAACCTTTGCCTAACTCACGTGACTCAGTTGACATACTTTGTGGGTATCGCGCGCGCGGTGAAAAAGTTAACGGCAACCAAAAAAGTGGACTTGGAATTCTTCTCCAAAGTCAACTTAATTCTCACAACTAAGCTTCATCAAAGATATGTATAGAAGTAGAAAGGACCAATGATGAAAGTAAGCGTTTTCTTAAAAAATCATGGTTTTAAGTGTAGAATGTATTTTTGACTGTGAGAACTCAAAATCGGTAACCCAAATCAGGTCACGGCCCGTTTAAAATACACTGAAGTAGCGAAATGAGTACAGAAAGCGAATGGAAGTATTGTAGCCCCTATATGGCCAACCGAGGGGCTACGTGTTGCCTAGATGCTCCGCGTTGGTTTGAATGCGCTAAAACTCCCCTTACTCCCAGCTCTCCCAATGTTCTTTATCCATTTTTCACGAANGGTAATGTTTCGGAATCCTGACCACAGCACCCACAATGCACCATTTTAACATAATTTCAATATGGCGTCGTTGCAAATCCGGGGTCTGTGGAAGATTAACACACAATGGTACCTAGCTGTATTTTGAAGATAGTCTTCATACAGCTAACTGGCTGGCTAGGTCTAACCGGGAGCTCAACACACAGTGGTACGATAGTCTTCATACAGCTATAGTCGGTAACTAACCAACCCTTCAAGTTTACAGAGCTGAGTATTGGGTGGCAGCTGGCTGGCTACAGTCCACACTGCCCACACTCCACAGTCGCACCAGTGAGTGACCTATCGCCAGTATTTTGAGTGACGGCTTAATTGACCAATCAGAACGCATCATTCGTGACACACCTTCGTTTCCAAGCCGCCATTTTAGCCGATAAACAACACGTTGCCGGTAAAGCTTATTGTTTGTTTGTCAACTTTGCGCAATGGGCGGAGCTTGCGATAAGTCAATTGTTGATACGGACTGGTTGCACCGGCAAATTTTCGTCTGACGATGACGACGACTGGGTATCACTTTGTGTTGCCTCGGCTCAAACAGGTATCCCTGTTGACCCGACATTTCACACTAAAATTTCTTATTCCGACAATTTAAAGAATGTCACTTGACTGCGCGCTAAAAGAGGACTCTGACTTTAACCCACCAACTACGTCACGAGAAGCAGCGCTCCAAGCGGGTGATTTTTGAGGTTCGTTAAAGATACTCTTTATGTTGAATTATTTGTGACATTAATCAGCAACTCATAGGAAACTATGCAACGTTTATTCAGAGGCGCTACTCGTTCATTGATGACGTCAGTGTTAAAATCACGAAATTTGCTCTCTCAGGGGCCCACAGTCATTGGTTCAGGCGGGTTGACGAAACCGTCAAAATTGATAGCTGTTTCATATTTCTTTAAAGTAGATTTTCCCTGTTTAGCTGTCACTTTAAACTCAGTTCTATTTCTTACCCCAAGAGCCATTTTGAACGGAATTCGCTGTGCTCCATTTTTGAATTTCAGGGTTGGTCAACCCTAATCAAATCGTTTCTTAACCTGTTGAGGGTAATATGAGTAAAACGCATAATTCAATTTTCGCAGCTTTGACCAACTGAATGAAATGTAACGGAAATAATTATCATTGTATGGAAATTTTTGTGACATTGCTTTATACTTTGAGTAACCTGCTTTAATATTTACTATTTCGATCATGTGATCAATAGGGAATGAGAAATGCCTCTTTATTAAGATTGTTTAAGACATCATTCAGTGGATCAAACTGATGCGAATCATTTTCAAAGTGTGTTTAAAAGCACATGCTCAATTAATCTTTAATTAAACTCTTGTGATCCACGTGAAAAGGTCCAAATTAGTATTTTTGTTTTTAACTAATTAGCCCCATTTTTGTAAAACTGTAAACCTGCGCTCCATAAATCAGACACTTTTGTGCTTTCGTTATGTGACTATTTTATCGCAATGTTATTTCATCGAACAATTAGAAGTTCCCTGTCACAAGAGATATACCAAATTGTTAAAAAATTCCTCTTGAACGAGAATGTGTACAGAATACGTCCTTATTAATTTCAGTATTTTTCGGAATTGAGGGACTCAAACAAAAATTACTTTAATCTTTGGATAGTTTAGAATGAATATCCATTTAGTATAAATACATAGTTCTAAATTGAAACTTAACCAAAAGCCAAGTCAAGGACGGCTACTTTTCATTGCAAGGTGCCACAGGCAATATACATGGCCTTATGAAAAGGTTGAACTTTCAAACTAACGTGAAAATCAAATTGAAGCCACTAGTGTGTTAGTCTTCTGTCAATACTACTTATGGTTTGCATAACTAATTAACGTTATGAAACTTGCCTCAAATTGTTCGTTGCTCACATTTATAGTGATTTCTGATACAGCTTGGCGCGAAACGGCTAGCCAAGTCTACTTTTTGCGCTTGGTACTTTAGGCCCGCTGCAGACGGATAGCTAAGAGCTGAGCTTTCTTCCTCAAGCGACCTATAGCTCAGTTGGCATAGCTCGATGCGGTTACCTGTACACGGGAAGCAAAATCTTGACTGACAGATGAACTGCGTTCGCAGTAATCATATCTAAACTCAAACTACCACGGTATATATTTGTACACAATCGAATACAAATTAAAGACAAATTTTCCAAATTTACGAGGGAGTGAAATTTGTAACTACCATTCGAAACATTTTATACTACTTCTGAACTTGTAAACACAAATATATTGCCAAATTGACTCTGTTTTCAGATAATTTGATAAAAGATTTACAAATCTTTCATAGGTGTAATTAGGATGTGCTTGTTTTTCCAAGAAATGAATTAAGTCTACACAGCTTGGTGGTGATTCACTATTCATCAATCCAGCAATTATGTCACTTAGTATACTATGGTTATTTTTAATTTGAATGTTTTGAAGCCCTCGAGTTGCATGTATTTCTTAGACATGTATTACAAAGTAGTGTGTGCAAATATTGTCAACGCAACAGCAGTTCACTTTTTGCAAAACCGTTTGGAATTTAATAAAGGTCATTGAGTATTCTGCAATTGGTGAAGGTGTCTGTCAACGTGCATGTATACCATGTACCATTGTACAACTCTTGCCATGTAGAGGCCCCCTCAGTAATAGTCAAAAGTATTTGTTATCAAAGTTCTGGAATATCGACCAGCACGTAAACATTCTTGCTTTGAACTACATGCTTAATCTACATTTTAAAAGTTATAATTACTTTTTAATTTTTTTTTACCATTTCCTGACGTTACCACATTTAACCGTGTCAGTGTGGCTATTCGTAAATATATTTTCAAGCATTTTATATTTGAAAAATCGACGCACTTTAAGTTGCACATTTTTTTGTAAAAGCATATTCTTACGCTCTTTTTATATACAATATTTATCAATAGGTGGCGCCGTATGATATCTCTTTAACCAATAACAACCTCAGATATTGAGAAGGTTCAGCGCTATTTCGGCATATGTGTTGTTGGGTTGGCAACACAACAGATATTCAGCAACTGTTAAGTATTGGCGCCTTTCACTGTATTCAGGACGTCATAATTCATTTTAAATGTATTTATTCACCCGCCAATACCCTAGCTTGTCAAATACCTGGGCCCCGAATGAGTGGTACTTCAAGTGGCCAGAAGTTCACCTTATACTAAGTACAAGTCAAAAGTACTCTCAAACAAAATATCCCCCGTCATGTCGGACAGTTAATTCTGTTAAAAGCAAAACTGAATGGTGATTAACTATTGGAGCGTCAACATTCTAATTACAGAATTGCTTTAGCCGCCGAATTTAACTTTCTCACTAATTCCTTCATTCTCCGTTATGACTAGGTAAGACTTATATTCTGACGATGACAGGTAATTCCAGGTCATTTTGTCAGAATACTTTAACCTGAACTGTAGATGTTTGTAAACAAGTAGAATTTGTGATCAAGCATTAGTTTGTCGACCAGACAAGCCGCCTGCTTGACATTTTCTGGAATGCACGAGCACCGATTTTTGATATCCATGCTAGTCGACACACTGCCAGAATTTAGGTCAAACATTTACAATGATTGCATTTTACCTGGCTAGTGAGGCAACAACAGTGAGTAACATAAAATGTTCACTTGAGCTTTCTATACTGAGTATTCACTTCAGATGATTAGATAGGATTAATATTTGTCTATCCTTACTTGAAATTTCTTCCATTTTAAAATTATTTAGTCTATTTGTTCCTCATTTCAGAATTCAACAAGAGGCACTAAACAGTACAGTGATTTGCAGAGAGTCATATGTCTGACCACTTCACATCAACAGGCTACACGACTTTTATTTTTCTTGACGCTTTGATGCTTTTTGTATTGTGCTATGGCATAAGTTTAAGGGTACGCATATTAATTAGTAAAAATATATACACAAAACGTACCGAAAGTGGCGTAGTTGAAGTAATATCCCACTCGACATTATTCCGCGTATCGACCGAGACCGAATATCCTTTGCTTCGAATTACCAAGTTTCTTCCATTTTTGGCAGACTTTTTTAAATACTTCACCCAGACTGTTCATGTGGCAGATCGAATCCTTATTTATGAATTCTTTGTTATGAATCGATAATAAATTTATGAACAAACGTGTTAATTAACATCAGTTAGTTATTTTGAAAGTCACAAATATTTTAGAACAGGACTTGTTATTGTAAACGACTTGTTGTGATTAACTTGGGTTTTGCACAATTTCTTCGCAAAGGCTTTAGTTCTTGGAAGTTCTCAGTCTAGTTGTGACAAACAGGATACGATCGACCAAACATGTTTTGGATTGGTCAACTTTAGGTGGGTTGATTCTAAGAAACACCCACACCAATGTACCTATACCTTGACCAGTGTCCATGTGATGTTTAGTCATATCTTAGAGTAAATAAATATTTCTGGAGCAGAAATAAGCGTCATTCACAAAAGAAAAATTTAGGAGACGAGGAAGCTCAATAACTTTGGAGAGTCAAGTATTTTAGGCAGATCACTGTGTCTGTAGAGTTTCAAGGAGTGTATTCAGTCACTGACAAGGTAATTGTTTTGTGTTATGTTTTATCTTAAAGTTCATTAGAGTGTAATTTAGGTTTTTAACTGCAATTTACTAAATTCAAGCTGAAATAGTAATATGTTTGCAGAAACGTGTACGTTTATAACAATAATTTCATGATATTCAGAAGACATTTTATCACCATTTGAAGATTACGGAATGTAATTTGACATATTTCTAAGTTTTATCTAAAATTTATACAGAGAATTCATGTTAGTATTTTTGTTTAATGAAGGTTCATACTGATACACAAAACAAGAATTGGATGTTCAAGCGTGGATAAGATCAAAGGGAGCAATTTCTGTAAGTCTCATTAGAGTTTATGAGCTATGAAATATTCTAGGATATAATATATTTTAAAACAAATGTTAGTTTGGTAAATGCGATTTAAAGTTCATATTTATACCCATTCAGTTAGATTTGAGTAACTTTGACTCAGAATTTCTTAGAGTGATTGTTGTTAATAGTTTAATTTAGATTCAGTTTTATATAATATTGTCATGTATTTAGAGTATTTTGTGTATTTTCGCAGATTTACGGTTCTCACAAGGATTCATAGTTTTCACTGAGGTTTTAAGTGAAATTAGTAAATAAAATCATCCCGTCAAACTCCGACTTTGATTTTGTCTGTCCAACGCAGATCATTACACTGGTGTCATTCATTTAATAAATTCTGTTCCATTTTAACTCGACAGCTTCAACCTGGACGTCTGTTAGTACGATAACATGTTTCAAAAAGGTAAATAAGAACCTGTGAAAACTCGCATTTCGACTTTGGGAAGTCGAGGAAATTGCTCCTTTGGGAAGTAGAGGAAAGCGCCCTCTTCGGGAGGTCGAGGAAAGCGCCTCATTCCACTCTTCTTCCTCACTAGCAATCACACCTGAATGTGTTTTCTATTAGAAAACATCATAACTTCAAATCTATAAAGTTTTCATCAATGCAATTGAATGGACATCTGTAATGACAGTTTCATTGGTTATAATTAATGAAATGATATCAAATCGCGACGAGAATCTACGGTGGGGAGGAATAAAGTATTGAAAAACAAAAGGTCTTGCTGAACAAGTTTATTTTTAACTACTCACATTTCAAAACGATAAAACTACATTTGAATGTATGTAGAGAGAGTAAGCATTTTACAGTCAGAAAATATAACAAGATACATGAAATGGTTTGGTAACAAGTTTAGACTTTGAATTGAACACACGCTACACTTACAAAACGCAGGTCTATAAATAAATTGCTGTCCCAATTGCCCGCATTAGTTTACTAACAAATTTAGAATATGAATAATGATTTCTATTAGTTACCCAGTTGGTATTGCCGTTGTCACTGCTGTTGTCAAAACTCATGAAATTAATAATAATTTTTAGTTTAGCGACAGAAAATGTCAGTCACTGATCCACGGTGCAGTTTTCATTACATAATTTAGGAGCGATCCTCCGCACGTCTCGTTTACATTTCCAGCACATATACAGTTACAACGAGACGCCAGAGCTTTGCCATGGCGGCCGTACTGGTTACCGCACCAACATTCGTTGCCGTTCTGGACTCCGGCGTACCTGTACGACTGTTCACGACATTCAGAGCGGCATCGTTCACGTGACATCTCATCGGTTGTATAGATGACTAGAGTGGGTAAGTCTCTTTTCCAATAATTGTCAACGTAACACCCAGGGTCTGCAAAAAAGAAAATTATAAACTACTAAATGTGACACTTTTGCTCTAAAAATATCCTCGTAATGATTCATTTATTTTGACTTGCACGAAGGTGAAGTTCACAGACTGGGTGCTCATACCTCTAGCGACGCGGATTACTTACGGCTGTAACTTCCGCCAATACAGGTTCACGATTTTCCCAAGCGTGTTGCGCGTGTAGCAACTGCGCAGTCATCATCATAGATTAGAGACAACAGATTCGCAACTCCGACATTTTTTGCGTAGTATCCTAGAGGAGGCACCACTCTCCTAAATTACCAATTTCACTTTCCAGTTAGTTTCTCGCATCTGTTTTACTGTTTCAGTACAACGAAAAAAATAATTTCGGCATTGAATCAACAATAGAGTACAGAAATGTTGAGCTGCACCGGCGTCAAGTAAACTGCTGTTGAAGCGCAAGAATGGTTTTTGAGTAGGCCTGGTGGTTATTTCTGGAGTATAATATGAGCTTTATTTAAAAAGTTAACGTTTTAAGAGCGTTCAATTTATTTAAACTCGGAAGTGAGTTGGGTAAAATCATCGCAGCAAAGCCTGGTGAAGTTAAACTCGAAAGCGCCACGTTTTAGGCCCTACAAAGCGAAGTGTTTGGTAGCGTACAAAATATTTCAGAGGGATTTATCAGCATACGATCTCCATACGTACGTAACTAGCTCCATTGTACAGTGACCTGTGTACACTGTTAATTAATTGGTCATAAAATTGTATTACTTCAGCCAAGTTGTTTTCAATTGTAAAATATAACTTCTCAAGTTTTAGTCGGAGGTCAAGTTTGATATCTTATTCGAATTCGTGACGAAAAATGCTGCAAAACCATACCTTACACTAAATAAGAAGTTGTTTGTTAAGGCGCTTTTCAAAGTATTTCGGCGCTGGCCCAAAGCGCGTATGAATATTCATCTACTCTTTTCGACTTGTTTAGTTCATTCTGTTCGAAAAGTTTTTAAAAAATTAACAAAACGTACTTACAAGACATTTGAAAAGATTCTTGTCGATTAGTATCGCATAGTGTAGCACGTTTCGTTGCGTTGGAATAACTTTTGAAACTATTCCAACCGCGCATTAATTACGGTAGTGACTCGACGAGTTTGTTTCCGTTGTGCAACGTGGTCGGGCATTTCCTAAAATGATGATTTTCAAATAGACGGCTACATTGGCGGTATTTAACTTAGTGCAGCGAGAAAGTACAGGCAATGGTCGAGCTGCCGTCAGATGGGCAGACGAGATCGTCAGACACCAGATCGCTACGTTGTACGTTGTACGCTTCCCGGTCCGAGAGCGAGAACAGTTTCGTCGAATGAAATCCGGCGCTCTCGGGTGCTTCCACGGCAAGAGCAGGCGTAAGCTGTTTTTTTTTTGTTTCGTTTTTACTATTTCAGTATATTTATTGTTCATTTTGTTAAAATGGTGTCCAGTAAACCAGTCAGTCTAACAATTGTTGTTAGCCGGTTTGGTGGTTAGGTAGGGTTTAGGCCTATATGCCTCTGGAACCCGCACCCGGGCTATTCAAGAAAACAATTTGAAAATGAGTGCGCCAAGTTTTAGAAAGCATGTTATTGTAACATAAGTAAGGTAATTCTGCACGTTTAGGCATATAAATTATCTATAGTGTCTCAATTATTTTACACAAGATTATTAATTTAAGGTGATTCCAAAATCTTAGAACCTGTACTTTTCATTTCGTTACCTAACAAACATCCTAAAATTTCGTCATGAATACATACACACACTGATCATATGCTAGTTCAAACTCGGTTGAAGTGCTTGTTGACCCATAGGTCATTGTAATATGGGCTTGCCTATGGTTTGACATTTCAATAATAACTCGTTGAATAGTGTTGATGACAACATGCTAACAAGCCGCTCTGGGTATCAATTACTGAGTAAATGTGAGTCCTTTCCTGACATCGCATACACAAATGTTATTTGTCCTTCCGATTGGATTAGCTATAGATTCGTTGAACCGTTGGTGGTGACCTAGGTCTGCTTACTGGCGATCATATTTTGTAGACCTGAGCGTAGGTCCTAGCGTTTCTGAACGCACGCCTGTACTTGCCGGAAGTAAAACTTGATAATTTTGCCAGGTGTCGCTAGTGAATAGTGACGTCACACCTTATGCGTAAGAACAGTCTCCCGTTCAGTAACACTATAGGACCTCGCTAAAAAACAAGACTTCGCGGGATTACGTGAGATGTTGCCGTGTATTTTAAATGAGAACAAGTGACTTTTTGGCTAGATTTTAGCTAGGTCCTAGCGTAGGTCCTAGCGTTCCTGAACGCACGCCAGATTTCGTCCTTTGGAAAATATACGGAGTTGGCGGTCCATCATCATGATGTACTATAGTCTATAGTCATACACGAGTAGATTGTGTAGACTGGAGTTTTGGCGTTAAAAAGCCGCATACAATTTTGCTCCGATTTTCATTTGCTTGTACTTTTTGATAGGGGACCTAGTGACGATGTCCTCGCCGCGGCACTGAGGCGCTCCGGCCATGAATGCTGCCTTTCAGTCCGCACCAAACCGGTTCCCGAAATAGCGTCAATGCAACCACGAATCGGAGTGTGCAAAGAGTATATCGTCAAAATTCAACTCGAAAATCGAGTCTATTAATTATTTATAATTCAATTTAATGAAGCTTTTTGTAATTCATACAACCTAGATGTCTCAAAAACAATATTTATGTTTTAAAATGTTTTGCTTTTGTACATCTTTCAACTAGGCCTAATTCATGCTGAAACAAAGTAATTTACTCGGATTAAGTGCTGAGTTCGGAACATTCTTGACACTTGTAACAGATAACGACCACTGAACATCGAAAATGTGTATTTCACCTCATCAGGCACACGTTTCGAGTCAGTTACACATGATAACGATCAATTTCATGTAGACAAAGGAAGGAAACACCCCGGCTCCTCCTATGCCTGTCGCTAGCGAAGTCAGTGCCCGACACATACAGTCGCGCCCGCATGCCCACGTAACAAAGGCGCACTGAGACGCAACAAAGACATTAGCATAAGAATAACTGAATATTTGCGACTAGATAGGAATAACAATAAGCGTTACTAATGTCCCGTCACACTAAAACCTGTTAACAAGGATTGGCACCCATCGCCTTTTTACTTTTATGCCAGAATTTCAGGATAAATGGGTTTTAATTATTGAAGACTTGACTATAATTAACTAACAGAACAAGAAGGCTTTTAACATAAGGTTGAGCCGACGTGTTGAACGACGTGGGGTGGGATTAGCTTCGAAGCTTCGCACCGATTCGACGAAATGATAAAAAAAATCAATGGAGAAGCCAATTCAACTTTTAGAGTAAATTTTTGCACTGTTTGGGCGGCATTTTCAGCAACCTACACGTACTGTGCGTACTAAACAAATACTGTACACTCGCGAGTTACTAAGCTACGCATGTATCTCAGAGAAATTACCGTAAGTTTGAAATGTAGTTTACAAAGGATATTTTCAAAGCATTCTGCAATATTAGAAAAATAATAGTCTCAGTCGTAACCTGTACAGCTGCCGACGTGTTTCCCTGCTTGTGCGAAGTAATTCCAATCTTCATTATTCTCGAATTCACTTATCATGTTGCCGTCGAGACAAACTTTCTGACATAGCTGACGTCTCCGGGAGATGCCGAACGCGTCACACATCTCGTCACGAAGGCAATCAAAAGCGCAGGCTAGTTCTGATGTCATTCCGAAAGTGGTCACAATTTGATTCGTAACTCGCTTGTAATGAGTAATACCGTAATCGGGTCCGCAACTTTCAGAACTCGTCACAGTTGGAGATACTATAACTAGAACAAGAAAGCCAATGCTGAAAATGGAGCTTTTGCGCGAAAAATCTCGAAACATGTTTACAGTCGTTTCTTGCAGTGAATCTGATGGCAGAAATATACATTTGTGTTAGCATACAATTACAACACAGCATATTTATTAACAGACGTGACCTTTACCATATGCCAATTAACCTTTCAAACTTGACTTTTGAACAGAATACTAAATGACCAGGCTCCAAACTCAAATTCAAAACGATTTGATTCTGCAAACATTTCAACAACATTGTGCATTCATAAAGCTTTAAATAATTAAAGAACACCAAATTAATGATTTGTCGCTGAACAATATAATAGTTGGTGTCAATAAAAGCGCCATGACAACAGGATACTTAATCGTTCAAAATGCTAGATCATGAACGAACACATGAAAATGCGTAATCAAGCACAAATTTTAGGTGTGGTCTGTAATTAGAAACTTTTCTAGTTACGGTGCTGTAACTTACGCGTACGTATGCGCATACTTATATCTACGTATGAGTTGTTATAAGTGAACAAGGCAATAAAATGTCGTTTTAGTTTCACAGTAATAGCAATATGGAGATGGTTAAAATGCAATGCGCGTTGCTTTTCGGGAGACTCCGATTAACGTTACGATCCAGGCAGTTTATCAGATTACATGTTAATATGGATGTATTTCCTTCTGTTTAGCTGTACAAACTCTCAACGGCTAGTCTCGGGATCTCAAGCTCTCATACACAGGCCACGTGCGAGAGTTCGCATTCCAGGGCTTGAGTTTTATGGGAGAGTCTAAAAAATTCATAATTCAATGAAAAACAAACACTCAGAAGGCAAATCACACTTCTTTCCTTAAAATACCGTATCTTGGTTTTAACACTGAAAATCTCCTAACATGTAATACTGGATAGATTATGCCCGGCATCAAGCCAGAGGCCCGTTCCAAGAAAACTGTCTTAAAGGAGAATGCCACCCGATTTAATTAGTCTTTTTTACCGTCTTAATCGGTCTATATCCACATCACCTCTTATATACGATCGACCTCACCTTACCGAGAGGTGTCACCTTAAACTGTGAGGAAGGTGAGAAACGACGCAGCGACGTCAGTGGTTCGTCTGCAGAATGAATGCCGTTATATTGCAGTGCATTGTTCCTGCTTGTCCGAACTATGAAGCTGCGAAGAAAGCGGGTATATCGTTTTTTTGACTTCCTCGAAAGCCCGAAATGCTTAGGAAGTGGCTCGTGGTAGTGAAGAATGAAAGGTACGCTGTTAATAGCAAGTATGAGGCCGTGAAACATCTCCGTGTCTGTGGCCGGCATTTCGTCGACAGTGATTTCTCTGACGAATTCCGGCTTACCAAAGAATTATCCGTCCGTTCCGTTGCCTGTGCATGTTCACGGCGCCTCTCTAGTATTTCTTGATCAGTGGATTCCGGTTCGAACTGATAGCCTGTGGAACCTAACGATCCGACCAGTGAAGTCTTCGTCGGATGAGCTCTTGACTAAGTCGGGATTGGCGCCGGGCGAGTTGCTATGTAGACGTTCATTATTCTGCGTTCTGTTTCAAAATGAATTATTCTCATCCTAACCAATGCTTAAATAAAACTGAAACAAAGTCTGTCTCATTAGATACAATTTATTGTAATGCCTTTGCAGTAGTCGTGTGTGCAAATGTTGAGAAGCCGGCAATAAAGGTAACTGACCGGATACCGAGGCCGTGGGAGCGCATGCTAATTCAGTGTTTGGTGACAGAAAGCTGTTGTGAAACTATTTCTCGATTTTATATGATATGGTCACGTATTAGGGGAATCTTTAATTCAGAAATACAAATACATTATTCAAATCATTGTTACTGTACAACCCTTTGCCCTGACGGTCTATGGAAGGGGAACCCGACTTCGCGGCCCCCGACAAGTAAGTAGATTTTCAGTTTCGTGGCTAAATCACTTAAATAATTACGAGAACATTATTTCTTTGGCTCACTATCATAGTCTTTTCGTGACTGGAGATTAGTTTCCAACTCAAGCTGGTTTATGTTCGTGCTAGTCCCGGCGTCCACGACGAGCCTGATCGGGTTCCGAGCCACTGGCCGGGATAACAAGCGTTATGTGTGTTTAGAAGTCAAAAAATCACAAGTCTAAGCAACACAGATCTAGGTTCTCCTCTCTATAGTTCACGGTAGAATACTTCGAATTTATCTCGGAACAGACCACAAACTCCTGCTACGGACCTTGGTAAATTGACCTGCCCAACTTTATAGGCCACGGCGTGTCCAAATACCAATAAATCCGTAACAGCGAAATAAAACAACAAGTTTTTAAGGGTTTTACATCGAAGTTTGATGATTTATTGGTGTTAAACGATGAATTCAAGCAATAAGCTGACACCAGTAACCCGTGTTGTGAACTGCTGAAAGGACTGCGCGTGAAACCAATGACGTCATTGGGTAATTTCAACATCTCCGTCTGCCCTCAGGTGTCAGGTAAAGCAACCGAATGTGCCGTTATCGAGTAGAACTACTCGATCTAAACTGATACAAAATAGGTTATTTTTTGGGTGGCATTCTCCTTTAAGCTAAAGCAAATCTTAAATTTCGACCAATTTTAAGATAAAACTTAAATTAAAGAAAGAGATCTTTAGTTTGACGTATATTTTGTCTTAATTTTGATAAACTTACTGGATGTGGATGTTTCACAGTTTGGAAGTTGAGACAAATCTTAAACTTGAGTAAAAATAAGATTAAGTCAGTTTCGTGGAACAGGCCCTGGTCCGTGAGTCGATGATTATAAGGAACGACAATGCAGTATAATTTATGCGTCTGTAAGCTAATTTTGGCGAGAAATCGTTAGTTGTCTGGAGCCTTGACTAATGAATTGCTTGATTTGGAGTTTTCCCATGGTTTTCACCACATTTCCTTTGATGTTAAGTTGTTCTGGTTCTGAGGCACCAGTTCCCGATTGGACCTCCCGCGGTATCGACGTATGATACATGGTCATCTGGCAAAATGGCCCCTGCAACTGTTATACGTGTACATGCTACTGCGCCAGCAGAAATCCCCCTGTCAGATATGTCACGAAAGGCACGCTAATGCCCTTTGCCTCGTTATTCTCATCTTCTATCCTGTTTAGTGCTTCTATCAGCTTTACGCTTGACGGCCGTGCCCTGCGCAGGTGTAGTTCCCTTCAACAAGTTCACCTGCAGGGATGCTCATAGGTGCAACCAACATCAGCCCGGCGATGACTTCGATGACGCCAATTAACTTTTGGTTTAGACCAGTTATCATTATAAAATTGGTTTCGAATTGTTCGTTAATCAAAATGCAGGTGATTTCTTGTCTTGGAAAGAAATAGCATGAGACCATGCTAAACATGTTGGCTTGTTACCGCAGGTTGTTATGCGTCGAGAATGCTCTCAAGCAAGAACTGTCATTGGTTTTGGTCTGCTCCACATATCCGCCTTAATGCTTAAAGAAAAAGGATCACAACTTTCAACTGACATGATGCTAGGAAAAAAGGAAGATGCCAATAAATTTGTTTTCAAAATATGTGTTTTGTGCCAACGCGACGACGTTTCGCCTTTAATCCTGTTCATATTGAAGAAATTGTTTGGTGTATCTAAGACCAGTCTAAGCTTGTTGGCCGAGACAGTATCAATTCTAGCTTCGCCACTGAGCATTGTGCGTTATTTCAGGCATATTGTATACCGTTTTTATACACTGCGTTGCCAATTGTTGCTCCAGTCACCCCTGTGAGGAAATGTCCGGAAAAATCACAAAATTCACGATTTTTGAATTACGCGCAAAGGAAAAGCTTTGTGGTGACCACAAACTTAATCTCCATCCCACTTATAGTAAATGCGCGCATGCGCTCACAGTCAGTTGAGGAAGTTTATTGACGTCAAAGGTCACATTTTCCACATAAGAGAAATGTGCTACATCTATGTCTTGCCTTACCAAATAAGGAGACGTGCTTTGCCTTGTGGGAGAAAAATCGACAAAGAAGCGATCATTTGACAGATGTTTCATTTTTTTGAAAATAAAAGAAAATGCTTTGATATCAACAGAAGTTAAAACCAATCTTAAAAATACCTGATGAGCTGGATGAATTCAGTTTCAGTGGTCAGAGAACCACTTTCAGTATTCCAATTTAGTCTGTTTATCGCGCCTCTTTAACTAATAAACCAAACCGACTTAACGCTTGAAATTCATGGTTTAAAGGGACATGGCAAACAAAAGTGGACATAATGAGTCAATTAAACATACCTGTGGGTCAAGACTCTCAACCCATTTTGTCCATTTCAGCATAATTCATCAAACTACAATGCAAAGGCATTTAACTTGATAATTGAAACAGTAAGCTAAAAAGACCAAAACCGTCGTAATGAGTGACAAAAGGGTCTATGAAGCAAACATGCACATAATGGGTCAAAATGAAAATAATGGGAGGGACCGACCGTTAACTAACTAGGTCGGACAGAAGAGAAATGAAAAGGACCAGGCTGTGCTGGGAAGGACGAGGTTGTGAAAGTTGCGCAAGATTTGTTTGGTTCATTGGTGCGGAAACCTTCAACATTGAACGACCTATTTTGCTGGGTCGTACTATTCTAAGAATATAATATGTCTAAGCACGTTCGTTGCGCTATTTACATGGAAAAGGCACTTCCACTTTGCGAAATGTCGCATTCATTTGAAAGTCTGTCAACCATCTCACGTGTTTACTTAATTCCATTTTAAAATGTGGATTGAACGCGAGAGGGCTCTTCAATTACTAATTATACGCGTTCGTCAATGTCACTTTAGTGCCATGAATAATCACGTTTTGTTAATTAATAAGTTTCGGACTGTATTGTTTCACATACGCCACTCTCGGTACGTTTTGTGTATGTAGTTACAAAATTTCGAAAACGCGTGAGGGAATTTGCACGTGATCTCCTGCAGTGTACTACGTCACAAGAAGTCTGCAATGATTAAGCTGGCATTGATTAGTTGGCTGTAACCACGAGATCTTCGATAGCAATGAGATCCTCTGAGCGCAGTTGATTATCGTCGTGTTCATGTTTAGCCTCGTTGAGAGGACTGACCGATAACGAAGTCGCTTCGTTCACATATGACTAGCAATACTAGTTCGACAGGCCCAATGGTGCATCTCGTCACGCAAGGTTCCTATTGCGATGAACACCGCTCACATTGATTGCGAACAAGTCGAACTACGACTTTGGCGTTTTGCGTTTCTTTTTTGATATCATAAACTAAAATATTGAAGGAAATTGATACTTCGGTGAATTTTGATGCAGCTTGAAATTTGAGAAAAGATTTGCTAATCGACATCCAAAGCCCTTTAAACATGTTGCCTATCTAAAATAACCGAACTACATAAAATAGGTGATTCAGTGAAGTCGAATCTTCTAGAAACAAACTCTTCAAACTTGTAAAAATCCAATATTCGCCGTTAAAAAGGTGACAGCAGTTGGGCTTCTTACAATATTCTGATGAAGTCCTACTATCCCGGTAGTATCTACAGTAATCGTAAGGTCAACCACCCGATTTTATATCCCTCAAAGACGCTTGGCTTTTCGTTTTCCATCAGATGGAGCAGATACCCATGTACTTCTGCGCTGAATCTTAAGATTCCAATTACCAGAACGATTCAAACAATAAAACTTTTATTGATAAAACAAACTTAAAACGTGATCACAGTTCAGGCACGATACAAGGCGCATTTAGCGTGTTGAAGCAGCAAACGCCAAAGAGTTGAAAGACCCTCTGGGGTAAAGTATGCCAGTAAACATTCTATTACACCCAGGTGTTAATGGATTTCTGTTTTTACAGCCAACTTGACTTCAAGTTTAGTCCTGTTATTTCACAAAAGCATGAAATATGGTAAATACTGCAGACGTAAATGAACAGACAGCCATTAAAGACATTCTTTGAGGTAGTTACAATTGTGAATACAAATTCATTTATGAGAACTTATTCCCAGATGAAACTTCTTTACCAATATCATATGAACTTTACCTAATAGACTTTAGTTAGTAAATATTTTTGAATTTCTAGAAGTGCACCATAATTCAAAGACAAAGAACATCGTTTTTTGTACTTGAAAAATAATTATGACAATTACACATACAAATAAAAGGTGATGTAATTCATGCAAAACTTTCTATTTTAGCGATATCTTTCTAATTTTATGTCTCAATCTGGTGAAAGAATTTCATTGTACATTATACTTCAAGTACACGGACTTCATACAGCGAAACAGCCAAAAATATGGTCCAAATTCAATGATGTAGGTTTTTGTCTAGTGTAACACACAATTTTCATAGACTCAAAGTTACCATGTTACAATAGTCTCATGTTAAGAGAGCACCATGTTACAATAGCCCCCTGTTACAACAGCCTCACGTTACAATAGCCCCAAGTTACAACAGCCTCCTGTTACAATAGCCTCGTATCAAAGTAGTCTCATGTTACGGTAGCCTCATGATAAAATAGTGTAAAATACGTATCTTGTATATATGCCTATCGTGGTGCATGGACTTGTTCAGGTATTGGAACATAAAAATTACAAAAACTTAACTACACACTACTCCCTTCTGTCCAGGTTCCTTCAGTGATATTGCACAATCTGTACGTATGTTGAACATAAATAATTTTGCTTTTGCTACCCCCTAACCTTGTAAAAAGACAATGATTTCTATTTCATTAAAGTACGTGTACAAGCCACTACAGGTTCAAATGGTATACTTTAAATGTAAATTACATAATTCAAATGGGTCTGGAACTAAAAACATAACAAACAGAACATTCTTCCAAAAGTATAATAAGTAACAGTGCATACTAAAATAAATTTAAGAGAACAATTCTTCACAATAACAGTAATGGTAGTTAATAACATATAGTGATTATTGACGTACATCACACATGCTATGGACATTGAGCAGCTCTGTTCATCGTTCAGTTTTTTGTCACTGCCCATTAGCCTGTGACAATCTTCTTACGCAGAGCCTGACTCCTCTTCTGCTCAATAGTGTCGATCTCGTCCATGATGACATGCTGGTCGAGGCCACTGGTGAAGACGTAGTCTTCAACGCGCTCCATCATTTCTGCCAGTTTTCTGTTCACATCACGTGTCTTGGCTGTGGAATACATTACAGCACAGTATGAATGGTCAGCTGTGTGTAAAATGTATGCCAGTATTCTGACAGAATTAGCAAGCACTCGCATTAAATTACTTAATTTACAAAATATTCACGCAAAATTAGTGAATAAGCAGCACGAATATCATACAAGTCATGTAGAATAACAACATGTATTCATGTGAAGTTTGTGAATAAATAACACTTTAAGTACTTGTTTCAGAGTGAACAGGCAACACGACTATTCATGAAATTAGGACAATGAGATTTCTTAACAAATAAGCAAATAAACAACACAAGAATTCGTGCAGGGTTGACGACTAAAACATGAGCATTCAGTCAGAATTGATAAATAAAAGAAACGAGTATTGAAGATTCAAAATTAGTGAACAATTGAACATTTCACACATTAGATAAATCGATGCAACAATTTGTGGGAAAAAACATAAACAAATTGTTTCACTGCACATTCGCTACAAGAATTTGACCATGGTACACTGAACATTCTGTACATGAATTTGACCATGGTACACTGAACATTCTGAACATGAATTTTACCATGATGCACTGAACATTCTGTACATGAATTTGACCATGGTACCCTGAACATTCAGTACATGAATTTGACCATGCTACACTGAACATTCAGTACATAAATTTGACCATGGTACACTGAACATTCAGTACATGAATTTGACCATGGTACCCTGAACATTCAGTACATGAATTTGACCATGCTACACTGAACATTAGCTGCATGAATTTGACCATGACATCACACTTCAACCTTTCCCACAATGCAATGCACTACACTGAATACACCTGAAGAAAACATTAGAGAGTGTATACATACTCTGAAGGCTGTCCATTAGCTGGTCTGTCTGTGCCACCTGGGGTCCTGAGGTCAGCCCAATCATGCCCTTGAAGCGGCCGACAATGAACTCGACCATCTCATACTGGTTCTCCTGTCGAGCCAGTTCCATCTTCACGACGGCGTATGCCTCAAGGATGATGGTCAGCAGGAAGTTGACCAACATGAAGACCATGAACACGACAAACGAGATGAAGACAATGGGCGCAAACACGGGGTTGGCTGTCTCCAACTCTTGGTAGTCAAACTTGTCTACAGGCAAGAAACATCAACGTGTAGCTGAATGACTAGCGTATGTGACAATTTAAGTGGAGGGAAGAAGGATGGGAGAGAGATCAGGAGACACAGAGGTAGAGATTACATTTGATTGGCAGAACCATGTGCCCAAGAAAGGGCCTCAGAGGACAAGAAAATGTGCAACATTCAGTTAAAATGAGGCGACTGGCATCAGCAGAAAACAAAGTGATGCATTAGCAAGTCCAAAATATTTACAGTTGGTAATAACTTTTAAGCACAACTATTATCCAAATGATGTTGAGGAAGTCAAAGGGAATGACACCATTTGCAGAAGTGCACACGTGACCCTGCCTGCTACGGAATTCATCAACTGCCAAACTCCAGGAAGACCAATGTGGGATACATAAGAACTGAAGACCTTTCCATCAAACTTTGGAAGAAATTTTGAGCATGACTGCTAAATGACTTAACATGCATCCGTATAGCGTGAAGAAAGATTGTGCAACGAGTTCAACGTAACAGCCTCCACCTGTATGTTTTATAACTCAAACTGTGTCCATAGGATACACTACATTTATCACATCACTTCAACATCATCATTTAACTAACACGACGTTATAAGCTAAAGGTGATGTCACTGTAGCTATCCATTGCACCATTCCTCACTGTTCCCACCCATAATGTGTCCACTTTGCTAACAATTGTATCCAAGCATGAAACTGAATNCATTCAGTACATGAATTTGACCATGGTACACTGAACATTAGCTGCATGAATTTGACCATGACATCACACTTCAACCTTTCCCACAATGCAATGCACTACACTGAATACACCTGAAGAAAACATTAGAGAGTGTATACATACTCTGAAGGCTGTCCATTAGCTGGTCTGTCTGTGCCACCTGGGGTCCTGAGGTCAGCCCAATCATGCCCTTGAAGCGGCCGACAATGAACTCGACCATCTCATACTGGTTCTCCTGTCGAGCCAGTTCCATCTTCACGACGGCGTATGCCTCAAGGATGATGGTCAGCAGGAAGTTGACCAACATGAAGACCATGAACACGACGAACGAGATGAAGACAATGGGCGCAAACACGGGGTTGGCTGTCTCCAACTCTTGGTAGTCAAACTTGTCTACAGGCAAGAAACATCAACGTGTAGCTGAATGACTAGCGGATGTGACAATTTAAGTGGAGGGAAGAAGGATGGGAGAGAGATTGGGACACACAGAGGTAGAGATTACATCTGATTGGCAGAACCATGTGCCCAAGAGAGGGCCTCAGAGGACAAGAAAATGTGCAACATTCAGTTAAAATGAGGCGACTGGCATCAGCAGAAAACAAAGTGATGCAAGTCAAAATATTTACAGTTATAACTTTTAAGCACAACTATTATCCAAGTGATGTTGAGGAAGACAAAGGGAATGACACAATTTGCAGAAGTGCACACGTGACCCTGACTGCTACGGAATTCATCAACTGCCAAACTCCAGGAAGACCAATGTGGGATACATAAGAACTGGAGACCTTTCCATCAAACTTTGGAAGAGATTTTGAGCATGACTGCTAAATGACTTAACAAGCATCCGTATAGAGTGACGAAAGATTGTGCAACGAGTTCAACGTAACAGCCTCCACCTGTATGTTTTATAACTCAAACTGTGTCCATAGGATACACTACATTTATCACATCACGTCAACATCATCATTTAACTAACACGACGTTATAAGCTAAAGGTGATGTCACTGTAGCTATCCCTTGCACCATTCCTCACTGTTCCCACCCATAATGTGTCCACTTTGCTAACAATTGTATCCAAGCATGAAACTGAATTCCAGAACCCTGCAATACAACTTGAAAAATGAAGGCTGTTACGTACTTATCTTATGACTTTTCAACGATTTTCAAAACCTTTTTTTCATTGTCAATAAATTTTTAATACAACCAACTCCATCATTTTCCAAATTTTCTACGGGTTATTACCATGGTTATAAACAAGAAGACTGACAAATAAATCCACTTACTCAACATCATACTGAACAGTGTCTCGCTGGAGGCGATGAAGGAACTGAATGACTTGAGGACACGGCCAAAGATCAGGAATGAGGCGACGGCGTAAGCGAAGAAGATCACGCCCAGAACAACGAGGAAGGACATGATAGGGCTGGCTGCCTGCTTGATGGTCATGCCCACTTGATTCATCTTCTTGTTGAAGCGCAACAGCTTCAGGAATTTGGTCGTGTTGATGTAAATGATGAATGCAATCAAGTAGCCATAAATCTGCAAGGAAAGGCAACTTTGGTAACATGGTTTAGCCATACAGTACACATTAAGGGTAGGAAGACAGTCTGTTTCCCTGTCATGACGATAGTAACTCCATCTACAGGAAAGTCCTGTGAAGTCTGTGTATTCAGTTTATTTGGCACAGCCAAGCCTACAACTATTTAGTTTTTCGTGTGAAATTAGTGAGAATTATGGAAGAAATCTAAACAATTAGCCTAAAGGTTATTTATGATATAGTTTCAGATATCGGTGCTATCTTAATTTTTTACATTCCATAGACTATAAAAGTTCCCTATTCAGGGCATTAAAGGAAAATTCCAGTTTTGCCAAATGTTAGAGCCTAAAATTACTTATCAGGAAACTGGCTACCATATTTATAACAAAAGAAATACTGAGCATTGATATGTAGACTATTACATCTGCTCAGAAATTCTACGTCATCAATTCTTAAAAAGAAACACTGAGCTGAGTGTTCAAAAACTTGGTATGGTAAAATAACAAATAAATGCTTTGCCACTTTCAAGTTTTAGATACCATGACAATGTTTTGAGAAATTGTGACCATTCACAACAAGTAATTTTTGAAAAATGGATAGTTTTGTCCACTATTTTTTGGTAATTTTACAATAACCAAGGGTAACAAATTCCCTGTGAAGAGGTACCACATAAATCGAGCCAATTTGAAATAGATGGACATCTGGCTTAAACATTTTGAACAAGACTTGGACACAAGTCAACCAATTCAGGTATAAAATGTACTTCCGTGGTCATAAAAACATAGTCATTTTGAAAACTGACAGCTGTCAATGTCTCGTGACTAGGGTGTCACTCAATTGCGTGTTTGAGCGCCTTTCTCAATAGAGTGAGCGACACTCCAATAGTGTGTCTGAGTGACACTCTCAATTGTGTGAGCGACTGCAGTCTCAGTAGTGTGAGCGACAGCACTCTCAATAGTTTGAGCAACACCTGCGTTTCCATTTCTGAGTCCAACTCAGAGGTGCTGTGATTGCAATTTATGGGTCCCTTGGAGTTAACCACAATTTGTGAACAAAAATCAACAACCAAATTGTGACACATCAGGAATCTGTGAATTTCAACTATCTGAATTTCTTCCAAAAATGATATCCGGTTAATATCTAACTTTTTAGGCCCTCACATTTTCCAAAACATCTAAAAACCCAGGAATTCTCCTTATTGATACACCAAATTGTTATCAGTATATTTTGAAAATGGCTGTCTTCTGAAATATTCACCCAATGGCAGATGTTTGTCATGTCTCACCTCATCCCAAGAGGCCGGGTACTGGAAGTTAACGAAGCCCACTTTGTCGCTCCTGTAGTTCGCCTGTACAAGTTGAGTAAGAACGAAGCGGTAGATGAACATCACTATGGCAACCAACATCATGATGGCCACACCAAACTCCACTATGTTCCAGAATTCCTGAAATTCAACAACAAGACATTCACTATCACTCTTTCACTGTTCAATCATTGCAGTCAAGGGCCCCACAGTGCACTGGAGATGTGAGCCTTCAGGACAAATGCATGTGAGGAGTATACAATGAAGAAATGCAGTCAAGAGGATAAAAGGGTTAGCCTTTCTGGAAACAAGATTAGAACTAGGAGAGTATAGGGAAGAAGTTCAACAGCTCGCATGTACTGTGAATACTGCACTATCCTGACACAATAAAATTGCTCCACTGTTGCAAAAACATCAATCTAGTTTGGCTCCTTGGAATGACATGAAAGTTACAGATACATGTAGTTATTGAAAGTTACAGATAGCTATTGAATGTTACAGATAGCTATTGAAAGTTACAGATAGCTATTGAAAGTTACAGACAGCAATTGAAAGTTACAGACAGCTATTGAAAGTTACAGACAGCTATTGAAAGTTACAGATAGCTATTGAAAGTTACAGACAGCTATTGAAAGTTACAGACAGCTATTGAAAGTTACAGATAGCTATTGAAAATCTTTTACTCGTGATTCGATTGACGGATGATGAGTATTAATGCAGATAAAATATCAAACAAAATTCAACATAGCTGCTGGACATCATGGCCCTGAGCTAAGTGACAAATGATGCCATGACAGCTTCACAAGGTAATGTAGTCCATAGAAACTTTCTGCTTGAGATGAAAAGGACACAAACTCCCTTCAAAAAGGATATTAACTTGGTTCTGTCAGCTGCTTTTTGTGTAGTTAATGCTTCACCCAAAGGATACATTGAGTGGCCCTTAAACACAGCCATATGTTAAGGGTAGGTAGGACCTCAAAAAAATATGTCTAATTTTGGCCAACTTCAGAACATTACATTTCAAAAATGGCTGATCGGATTCACAAGAAACTTTCAGATACTATAATGCCTGATGCACTTTTGTTCCAAAATGTTGTACTAACGAGGTGCTAGCAAAAAACAGAACTTTAAAGATTAATTTGTTTATACAAAATTCATTCAAGTTGCACAAAATAAAAACGGAGAGATAATTTAGAAAAGTGTAACAGCGCTTTTGAGATTTTATCTTGAACATTTATATCATATGGAATTTGGTCAAGCTACTGATGCGGTTGTTTTCCAGAGAGGAAACCCATGCCCGGTGACAGAAAGTTGAGATTTGCATGAGATAAAAGAAAACAGGGTGTAAACATCCACTGGGTAAGTTTTCAAATTCCCCACGTTCGACTAATGTGTTGTCTCAAATAGCCAATGAATGAGACAAAGTCATAACGTATACCTTGAAATATGCAACCTTCTCTCTCTTGATCTTCCTCAACTCTCTCACAAACGCGTAGATGGCCCAGATGGCAGCTCCGAGCTCAGCAATGATTAGCGCCAGCATTCCGGCGCCGACATAACGGTCGAGACGCATGATGTAGAAGCGGTAGTCTGGATAGATGGCTGTGCAAGTAGAAAGCAAGTGAGTTACGTGACCACACCACCACATGGCTGTGCAAGTAGAAAGCAAGTGAGTTACGTGACCTGCACACCACCATAAAACCAGTTGCAATAAAATACCACGCAATTTAATGGCAATAAAACAATTTTCTCCGTAGGTAGTAATGTTTGTCTAAGTGCTACCAACACAATAGGTATAGCTATTTCTAGGAACTTAGTCAGGCCAAAAAGCATATTCAATAGTTGGTTCTGGTCTGTACCCCAACTCATTTTGAGACCTGCCCTCACCATCTAAAAAAGCATGGCCAGCATCAATTTCATTCCTTTGAAAGCCACACAAAGGCACTTAAGCAATGCCATTTTCGTTTTCAAGTTCTGCGCCAGTATCTAGCATCAAATATGATTTTGAAAGTTGAAACATTCACAATGATAGAAGCCTTCATTTGAAAAGTGAAAAAATGACTCAAACAGTGAAACTGTGTTTCCTTCAAATGATACCTCCAGTTGTGAGGAACTCGAACACCATGAAAGAGATGCCGTGCAGATTCAGCGCTGGGTTGTAGGCCACAAACTCGATGAATACAGCACGTGTGTCCTGGTCAATCCAGTTGGCCTCCTTCAGCTTTGCCAGCTTTTTGAGGGCTACGTCTTTGTCACGTGACAACTCCACCACGTACCCGCCACCACCATAGTAACCAATCTCACCATACACAGGAAGCCCGTCTAAGTCAGTGCTGTTGCGGTATTCAAAACTTTCATCAGGGACATCGCTAGGGTCTGGGAAAACAATTCAAACAAAAGTTTATGCGGTGAGTGGTAAGGAATCCTCCTTTGTTTTGAATAACTAAACATTGTTCTGTACATGCATTGCTAATGAGCCTTATGTTAACTTTCTTAATAAAACAATGTTTGCTCACATCCGCAGCATTTTCAAGATGTCAAATACCAAATTATCATTATGACTTTTCCTTTAATTGGACCACTTTCTGTACAGTAAAAACTGCTTCAAAGAAGTTGATGTACCATATTCTGACCGAATATTACGTTTCACCAGTTATGATCACAGAAATTCGCATAACATTGAGGATTAGAGACGAAACAATATCTTGAAAAAAATTATTACCCAAACACTTCCCCTTCCAACAAATGCATCTCCGATTCCCAAAAGCCTGTCGAACTTACTTGATTCATTGACTGGTACCCAGTTCTGTCGGTAGTTATCTTGGTCTTCAGCTGCTATGTCGTATTCGTTGTGACAGTGTTTCACGTAGCGGTACACAGGCATACGACAGTTGTCTACAACAGAATGACAGTGTTCACATGACTGATTTCACATAAGCAAGTTCACATAAGAGATTTTCTCCAGGGTATTTGTCTAACTTTGAAGGAGCTAACCTTTTTGTAGCCTCGGTGGGTAAAAATTGGTCAAATGACATCTAACACAAAATTAATGTCATGAAAAGCAACATGCTTCCGTGAGTAAACTAATTTACTTTATTTAGTTACCGGAGCTAAAGAATTGCCTTTCTACCATTTTATTCTGCTGCTAAATTGAGTACTTTAAAATTTATATACTGGCAAGTCAACTTTCTGAGCAATGCTTCGACAAAATTGTCATCATGCCCCAAAAGATGGTGCAAAAAATTTAGCAAATGGTGCATGCGTGTTTCACAAGCTGTTTTCAGCTGTTTTCAAGTCGATGATAGTCTTGTTTCTAACAAGTATCAGAGAATTAAGAAACAAAATGACGTTCATGTTTTTTACTTAAACGGCTGTGACAGGCAAGGTGAGTGTCGAATGATTGCCAGATTTTGGAGTCACCCTTGCCTCTCGTTAGCTCTAAATGTTGATATTAGTTTCACAACAGGGTGGCGAGTGGAACAACCCAAGCAGTGTGAGTTTATACGGTGTATGTGAGTTTACAAACAGCAGTTCCTAGCTGTATTGTCTTCATACAAATAGCTGGCTGACTTGTTTGACTATCAAACTCATTATATGACAACTGGTCAAACCTATGGCTCTTACATAAATGACTTGGATTCAAGACAATTTTGCCATTTTCTATAATTCCACTTTTGTGCAAACTCAAGATAAGCAGCCAGTCTGTGCTCACGTACATATTAATGAGTTACGCATAATTTATGAGTTTCTAGTCTGAGATTATACTTGATGACCCCTCTACTAATTCAAGTACAACTCAAACTTTCAAGCTTTGAACTGAAATTTAGTTAGTCTTAATGCTTGAGCCATCGAGTACAAACTAGGGCTTATAAAGTTAGTAGTCATAATGCACTCGAGCATAGAATAATACCCACTTATCTGAGTTCACACAAAGTAAAGAAAATACCAAAAATAATTTTGAGTTGGATTTCCAGTAAAAGTCTTAGACCCCGGGGCTAGGTCTTCTTTATATTACCAACAGATTTAAAACAGAAAGCTGTTTACTAGTAAGGGGTGTTCAAGGGCCAAGGGTTCTACTTGAACAGCTGAATCCTTGCATTTATAGACTGAGAAATGTTACCTAGCGCCACCCAGAGAACTTTAAGTAGGCTCTTCCATGTAACTTACGAGGCTTGTTGCGCACTTGTCGTATGCGGGGGATGCCCATCAGGTAGTTATTCCTGTCGGCAAAGAAGCCCACCTGAAACCAGTAGTCCTCCCCGTTGTACCATGTGTCACCATAAACGGCAGGAATCATTGTGCTCTCGGTCCACTCCCAGAAAGAGGGGTAGTCAGAAACCTACAGAGTAAAGTGGAGTATTACTTCCATGGCATAATACTGAGATACTGTACAGACTAACACTTATTTACTTAATATATCATCCGTTGGTGTGTTCAACAAAATGTCGAACTTTGTGACGTTTTTTAAACAAGAATTAGTGTAAATGCAGACTTATCACTGACCCTAACTCTCCATTTAAACAGCATGCAAAAGGTAATGAAACAGGGGTACATAGCCTTGTAAAGGAAGAGGTGCGAAACATGGGAATGTGTTTATGTCAGATGTTGGTTGTGGATAGGATTAATCACTAATTATAATGGTGGGTCGTACATGAGCAGACGCGGTAAGTTCGTAAAAATGCAAACTATCGACTAAAAAAGATAAAAGAATGGCTCATCTGTAAACTTAAGGCTTTTAACAGTACACCAAGTAATTACAATGTGTGTTAAAAGTTTCAGAACAAAAACTTCCTAGTCAGGTACAATGAATAGTAAGATGCAACAGAAATGAATATCATGAAGAGTGACACTAAAATGACACAGCATAAACTTTACTAAATTAACATTCTTTTCAGAGTCAGAGTCAAGGTTAACCTTTACGTTATTTTCATTTTTCAATGATGAACAGCACAACACCATGTCTATTCTTAAGAAACAAAGGCACAACGACAAATGCGAATAAATCAGCATTAACATTTCTAATACTGTGCAACAGAACTCTATGTGTGGTATCCCATTTAACTGTTATTTGTTATCATTTATTCCGACTAGTTTTAAACGATACATTTTTTGTTATGCTAAATGCTACGTTTTTGTGCAATCTTAGTTTTGACAGCACCTCATTGGAGACTGGTGTGTTTAGTTACACAATTAAGCCAGTTTTCTGGTTACAAATTAAACAAAAATTCTCTAAAGTTGAAATTTACCTATGTGACCGAATCACCAACTGTAGCAACAGTCCCAAATCACATGCTCCTCATAAGAAACACAGCGCAAAAGCCCAAATGAAATATCTCAAACGTAAAGAACAAACTAAGATTATAGCACATCCAAAACCTCTAGGAGTACCTACCGAGTCCATGTCCTTAGAGTCGAAATACGACCCGTCCGCAAACTCCTTCCTGATGGACTGGTAGAAGGTATTGGACCAGGGGTCTCGGTTACCATAGCCAACCATCATGAGGAGGTAAAGGAAGAAGAGATAGGCAGCAATCTCCATCAATATAGACTGCATTGCTAGCTCCTTCATTCTGTGCAAACAGAGATACGCTCAATGACCTGACCAAAGGACCAACACTAACCTAAAGTATTCCGTTGTTTGATATGACATCATTTTGACACTTTGCACACAAATTCAAATAAAACTAAAATGCCGAAATTGTAAAAAGTATAATAATTATTAGACCAGATTTACGTAGCGTTGTGATGTGCACTTCTACTGCTATTTGCGGGGTCAAATCGTGTCATACGAGTGGCAGACATCAATAGTTACTGTCTGACTCAATTAATTTCAACATAATCTTAAATTTCTGCACAGTGTATTGTTTTCAACAGGTATGGGCAATATACAGGTTCAGATAAATTTTTGGACACACACTATAGTCAACTTTTTTCAACAGATTCAGGTCTTCTTGGGTATTTTATAAAGCTTGACATAAAATACACAAAGCAACCACATGAAATTAAAACTCATCAAAAGATTAGTTGCAATTATTACAACAAAATTTTGCTGTACAAGAAAATCTTTTTTGGAAACATTCTGCATCCACTAATCAGCATTGTCAACAGTAACATCCCATGACCAGCTGTCAATATAGTCCCATCATCCCTTGACTAGTCACCTCAACCTTTGACCACTGATCAAAAATCACTTCTCAGTTATCATCACTTGATCAGCGATGAGCTGTCACCTCGCCACTTGATTGGTGGAAACTATAGTCACCTTAGCCCTCGATCAGTCGTCAGAAGTCAGTTCATACCTTGACCAGTGGCCAGTATGGTCACCTCATGCACTCCTTGACAAGCTTGACCAGCAGTCAGTTGTCACTTCATCATTTGAACAGTGGTCTGTATAGTCACCTAACCCATTAAACAGCTGTCAGTACAGTCCCCCCATCCTTTGACCAGTGGTCAGTCATACCTCTGTGCCTTGGCTGCCTTCAGGTACTCCTCATCAGGTGGTACAGGTATGTTCTTGTATTTAGACAGAGACTTGCGGAACTGTCTCTCCTCCTCTCCCAACTGACTGTTCTCCGTCTTGTGCAAGTATTCTTCACCCTTACCTAGGCCTGGCTCAGCCATGCTGTCATCAACCTCCACCTCAGGCTTTTTAATAACTAGTGCATAGAACATGGCCAGACCCAGCACCTGTGTACAAGGACACCACAGAAAGAGTCAATCTTGAGGAATACAATATGGTGCTGTGTTAGACGGCATGTGAGGCGTGTACTTATTTACATGTCATAAAAGGGCATGTAGTTTGTATGACATCCGTTTGCATTGTGCGTGTTTCAATAAATCAGTTAATGTTGAATTGAAAACATGTATGTCAACACCTTCATTCAGTGACATGCTATCTAAAAATATGCTTGAATGCTTCACAAAAATGCATATGGTGCTCAATATTGGATTCAGATGCAGCTTAACACAAATGCATGCACATGCGTGTTCTGTTGGAAAAAAACAAAAAAATAGCTCACCAAAACAACTGTAAGGATAAAGACAACTTTTAGACAATGGACATAGCGTATTGGTCAGACAACTGGTACAAGCCAACATTTGACTTGAATGTGAAGATATATTCACGGCCTGCAATAACTTCTACATTGATTTCTTTCTTTGAAATTACGCCTCTATATTTTCTTTCTTGAGGCCAATATGATAGCAGTGAATGGGGATGGTCTAATTCATGACTAGTCTTGAGGCTAATGTGACAGGGATGGTCAAATTCATGACTAGTCTTAAGGTCAATGTAAGAGCAGTGAATGGGGATGGTCTAATTCATGACTAGTCTTGAGGGTAATGTGAGAGCAGTGAATGGGGATGGTCAAATTCATGACTAGTCTTGAGGGTAATGTGAGAGCAGTGAATGAGGATGGTCAAATTCATGACTAGTCTTGAGGCTAATGTGAGAGCAGTGAATGGGGATGGTCAAATTCGTGACTAGTCTTGAGGCTAATGTGAGAGCAGTGAATGGGGATGGTGGAATTCATAACTAGTTTTACAACAATGTTTCTCATTATACAAGAGTTCAAATTCCAAATCAAATGAAACCCACCTTGAGAGGCTGAGTCAAGAAGATAGATTGGAAAATTGACATGACAAACGACACCATCCATTCATTGGACTTTTTGGCACCAAACACACCACCGACTTCCACCGTGAAGTAGAACGCAGTACCGCATGACGCCAGACAAAGGAGATAGGCCGGGTAGATGATCCAGTGGGGCAGACGGAACGGTCCCTTCTTCTTCTTCTTGGCATTTGTCATCGCAACCTTGGCCTCACCACTCTCCGTATCAATGAAGCTGATGCCCGACTGCGATCCCATCATCAGCCTCTTATTGTGGTCGCCCGTCTCCAGGAACTCTTTTTGTTGGCGCAGCTCATCCTCTGCTGTCAGCTGGTTCCTCTTCAGTGCTTTTTTAGCATCTGCGATAGCCTTCTCTTTCTCCTTCTGCCACTTGGTCTTCGGAGGTTTGGCATAGCGGAACAGCATTACAATGATGAGATTAATCGGGAACACAAGTAGGGTGCTGTAGATACCCGTCAATAACGCCGGGATTGTGAATGTAATCGGCCCGATGGCAAACTCCTGAGCTGGTGCCGAAGAGTCTTCGGTATCGTAGAAGAAGATGTTGGCCATCATGGTGCAGAAGAGCAGAGAGATGCAGCAGGTGAGACGCTGGCAACGCGTGAACGTGCTCTTGACTGGGCGGCCAAACACAGAGAACCAGATGTGACCATCGCTGAAGTCGTTCTTTGTCTTGGTCCAGAACAAATGGTTGAAGTTAGTCAGCTCCTCCCGACCGGCGAGAGGTACCATGCGGTCAATCTGAAAGATGACCACAGTAAGGACAAAACATAATCTGCAATACATGTAATTCATTCGTTAGCTAAATGTCACAAGTCCCATGCAGTTGGTAGCCATTTCTCTAAAAGAGCTATACCAGGAATTCCAAAAGAGCTGCCATATTGGGGCTACTGCTGGCTCCTTTTGCCCATCTGAGGGAAATGCAGAAAAATGTAATGAATCAACATTCTCAACTTTCCATCCTTAAAACGATCATTAAAATAATACTAGCTAACCTCAGAATTTTCCTCAAATTTCACCTCTTAGCATCCATGCTGCTGGCAAAGTTAAACTTTTCTCTAACTTACAACACACCTTAAAAGCACTGCCAAAAGACTCTCGTAAGTTTTTCTTTTAAGAAGTCCTCTAGAGGATCTTTTTGGACACAAAGTTCCCTACGTACAATCAACACTTTTGAAAACCCGTACTGGAAATCAAAATTACACAGTATGACTCAAACTCAGCCTTACCAAGCCGTCCTCTTCTTCCACCGCCAGCCATTTGTCAGCAATGAAGAAGAACTGGTCATCCGTCTGCAAGTCCTTAACCACCATGCGGCTAAAGAACCAGCTAGGAGAGGTGCCACTGTTGTCGTGCCAGACTCTGTAACATTATGCATCATGACGATTAACTCTTTTTTTGTTCCCTCTCAACAGCTAAGAGCTGTAGAGATTTGAACAGCATCACGTGCAAGTACAACAACTGACTCCCTTGATATCTGGGGACAAAGGAACAGAGATAGCAGATGCATTTTCCTGTCTGAGTTAGCCAATTTAGTCACACGCAACTGGTGTACTTGCATTGAATACACATGACAGCAACTACAGGGAATGAACACTAATTTTGTCTAACTTACTCATCTATTATTTAATAGAACACATTATGAGTAGGTGGAGTGCCTTGAGTATGCCATTTTAGATGTACACTTTTTCAAAAAAATACATGTGAAAAAAGCAAAAACAATGCGTTTTTTTTCTCAACTGAAACCTGAGCTCCAAGCCCGTTTCAAAGCTGCAGTCACGCGAACGCCAGTATTCATAGCAGCTGTGCCTCAAAGACAGATGCCTCACTAGACAAGCAATCTTTAAAACTTTATTTAATGTGTGCCTTCATAGGGATTTTCAGAAAATGCTCAAGAAAATGGCTGAAATTGATGCAGGTGGGCGTTTTTTCTCAAAGCAGAGAGAGCAGGTTTCAAAATGAGGCGCAGACAAGAAGCAACCAAGATTTTTTGGCCTTATCTTCCTCAATAGCCCACATTTATTAAGTACTGTCAGATTTGCCCCATGTTCCACAATCCATTGTACACTTCTTCCTCAGCCAGTGTAATGATTTCTGGACAGTTTTCTCAGACCCTAAGAGAGTGAAGGGAATCCAAACACTTTGGACGTTGAACTCCACTATTTGGAAATGATAGACTGTGCACAGCAACATGACAGTAGCCAGTCTGCAACACGACAGCACAGACGAAACAAGACACATTTCTGTCAAGAATTTTCCAACAAGGCACCAAATTAACGACCAGGATCAAAAACAATAACAGTACTTAAAAGTTGAATGAACTGCCTCATTGTTATTGAACATTTTACCTGTTAAAAAGATGACAGTGATAGAATTCGACTCACCGAATATGAGACAGAGGTCCTAGTGTTCGTGGCACAGCCATGAGGAACGAGTCTACACTGCCACGTTGCATAACCTTGCGTTTGTTGTCGAATATCAAACGAGGGACGGTCTCGTCTTCTTCTCCAGAGAAAATCATGGACACATGAGACGTCGTGCCTGACCTAGACTTGGAGCCTGTATAGACGATGATTTCGTAGACATACTTGTGCCGGGGGTCATTATCCATAAGTGGCGTGGTAGCAGCCTGCAGGAAAGTAAGGAGAGATAAGATTGGACAGTAGAATTGGGAAGAGTAGTGCAGCAGCAATTCTTTTCTGGGATTGGTCAATCTTCACAGGACCATGTCTCGGATTGGTCAATCTCCATAGAACGATGTTGAGACAGGTTACAGTGACAGTAAACAGGGAGATGACTGGGATTGGCTAAAGCATAGGGAGATGGGATTGTTCAACAGGAACGGGGGGTAGTTCATCTAAGTAAAAGTAGGTTTAGCCAGTAGAATACAAAGCGGAACTGATACCCGAGACATGGATGAGTATGCACAACATCCGCACTGAACTGGTGCACCTAAGGGTTTCAATTTCTTTTGTCTATAGCTTTCCAAATGCTTCATTAGAATTATTGGACCACGTACTAAGTCAAGCCGTAAACACAAGAAACTGCCTCCACAGACCAACAGTCTACTTTCAGGTCACTTTTAACATGGCCTCACATAGTCACGCCATGTTTTCCGGTCGGGGAGACAGTGTGTCCTAGTGGGATAAGTGTACGCATCCTTTACTCAACGTTGTGAGTACAAGTTCCACTGGGGTACACTGCTAAACCCTTGAGTCAGGTCTCTAGCTCCTCAGTTCAGTATTAACTATGTTTTAATAAAGAGAAAAAATGGTTACAAGTGATCAGTGCAATGAGCCCACCTGAGCGGCCTGCACAAGTCTTGTACAAGGTGAATCAGACTGGTACAAGGTGCACCAGACTGTTAGCGATTATTTCTTTTTTTACCTTCAGGTCGTCATTCTGGTCAGCCTTCTTAGCCCAGATCAATGTGATAAGGTAGAGACAGATCAGTGCTACCATGACAGAGAAGATAACTGGGTTAGAGTCAAGCTTTAGGAAAGCTGAGTCGTTGGGGTTGATTGTGTTCATTGGCACGCCCAGGCCACAGCCGAAAGCCGTAGGTCTCTGTTTCACCTCTGGCCGGATCATGTTAGGGTTGACTGTTTCGGTGTCACGCTTAACTTCTTCATCTTCCGAGGGCGTCGGCGGCAAAGGGATCAGGCGTGTGCAGATGCAGTGGGTCGACTGTGGCGTAGTAAGAGGGCCAACCTGAAATAGGGGGAGCAATCAGCATACTTAAAGCCTTCCTTCAATGAGATTTTGATACTTAGGCGTATTGAGTTTTCCAGGATATTCCTAGCAATACTAAGGAAGCAAAACACGATTCAAACATGAAAATGGAGGCTTGTCAATAAGGTTCTACATATTAAGCTTAAGCCAACTTGTGCGCAGCAATTAAAACAAATCAGAATGATGTTTAATCACCTCGCATCCATCTGTTTCCCACTTTAGTGAGTATGGGTTGTAGTATTTACATTGGGCAGTAAAAGTGCCCATTTCGTACAGTAAATCATCGGAGGCTTGGTCAGCTGACCCCGATGAAGAGCCGGACGTTGATGATCCAGAAGTGGACGTAGTTGACCGCCTGACTCGCTTAGGAGCACCTATCGCAACCAAAGTAACATGCATGGTGAAAGGTAATTGTATCGTTAGAATTTTTTAGTACAGCTGTGATGGCAGACCACGTGAATCTTAATTATTTCAGCCAGACAACTTCAACAAGAATGCATCAACCTCTCTCTTGTTTTCCTATAAAAGCAGCTGGTGTGACAAACAATGTGGCTTTAAGAACAATCTACAGTGACATAAAACACATCCAAACACTGATAAAAAATGCCAGAGTACTCACTTTCCCACAGAATTTCCCGCTTGCTTCTTGAGAGACTGGTGGAGTTTGCTTGAGTTGCATTAACCAGAGAAGCATTGACTGCTAAATTGGGAACCACCGTCACTGTGATGTTGGGGGCAGTGTAGTTACTTTTCACACCAGTTACCCCCATGTAGATAGTGCCGTCCTCGTCACTGGAACAAACAGGAGATCTCAGCAGAGGCCAATTTGTGTAAATATTGCAGGGGAGTCATTGACCATTACAGCTTACAAATATATGACAGAAGTGTGCTAAATTTTAAACGTTTCACTTGTTTATCAAAGCTGTCTTAAAACAGAAATATAGAAACACTGTAATTGCTGTGCACATTTTGGAAGACACAGGGTTTGGAATGACCAATGACAAAAAAGAAAACAGGAAAGTTTTCCGGGTGATGTATTGTTCCACAAACTAGGCTTGTGTGATAGAAATGTTTTTGTGTGCAAAAATTCAACTGATTCAAATAAACATAACTTTTTGTATGAATAAAAGTCACAATAATGATAACAACAGACGAAAAAGAGGAAATTGGAAAATAATCAAATAAGAGGAAATTGAAACCAAAAAGAGGAAATCTTCTTAAAAGAGGAAAATTCCAAGCTCTGGAGGCAAAACAACATTCCTGACAACTTTATGCAATAAAAGTTGTGAACTGAAGGATTACCAAACAGGAATAAAGAAATGAAATACTAACAAGTTGAGCAGAGTTCTGTTGAGAAAGCAGGCATTCATGTTTCGTTGTTTGAGATTCTTGGCGAGTTTCTTTGTGTCAACCACTGGTCCAGCAGTTGTCGACATGCCTGGGGCTGAGGTGGTGCTCATGGTGATGTTGTCCCCACTAACAGTGACAGACGCCAGCGTTGTCTGCTCCAAAAGACCCATGTCAAAGTCTCCAAGCAGCTCCACAGGATCTTGTGGTACTGTGCACTTGAAGTCATACTTTTCCACCGTTGGTGGTGCTGTCAGACCAAAATAGACAGTGAACTGTGACTTCTTGGCATTCTCTGCCTGTATTTCCTTTATCACAGTACCAAGGTCTAGTTCCTCCACAGTGGCTGCAGTGGGCGCAGCAGTCGTCGTGGCTTGTGTTGTGGTAACTGTGTTGGTGGTGGTGGGTTGACACTCTGTCACATTGGGATATGCCGTACAGTTGACCGGTTGGCAGTCGGTGTGATTTGGGTTCTGCGTACAGTTGACGGGTGACACACACAGGGTGTGGTTAGGCTGGGCAGTGCAGTTGACAGTGAACTAGGAAGAGTACAGAAAATCTTTTCAGTCACTAATATGACACTACCGTGTGTACGATTGTTTAAATCTGCTGTCTCATAATGCATACCACCAACTTCTGGATACCAGTATAACAGTTTCACTTTTAGACCAACATTATCCACAATATTGACCCTTCTTTCATTCTTTAAAGAATAACATGCTGTCTGACAAACTTAACTACTGAATTAGACCACTAAAATTAGTTTTTCAGGAGAGTCATATCTACTTTAAGTCTAGACAATACTTTCAGAAATGGGGAGTCATTGAACTGTTTAACAATTATGAATTTGCTCATTATTTCCAACTTCATTTTGATCAGTTAGTCACCACTGTGAAGCTTAATGTACCTGGGTAGTTCCATCGTTAGTCATGGTAGTTGTCTCAGTCCCACTACTACCACCAGATGGCGTCGTGGTTGGTTCAGCCGACGTTGTTGACATGAAAAACGAAAATGTCTCCGTCCCATTTGATGTGCTTAATGCGAATGGCGTTGTCGTCGTGTTTGTGTCAGTGCTGTTATCTACTGTTGTATTGAAGCCTTCGTTAACCTCGATCATCATGGCCGACTTCGCCGTCACCCGAACCTGGTTGATGATCATATCCTTTGGGTCAGTGGTGACCCGACGGGTCACTCGGATAATCGGTGGGGGGTTGGGTACAGAGATGTGCAACTCGAGCTTTACATCGTTTTTAATGGGGTGCCCAGTGGCATTGGTGAATGAGATGCCCACCACTTGGCTCTGCACACCAGCAGCAGACGTAGAATTGCCACCCTCATCACCGAACACATTATCGTTGCTGGCAGTCACCTAAAGAACAAGATGAATCTGGTCAAAATGTTGCGAGTGAATCAGGCATGCATTCAACAAGACTAACTTACAATAATTCTCTTGCAAATTTGGATCATTTATTAATTTAGTGTATGGCAAAATCTAGCAAAGGGATTGCACCAGTAAGCTTGCATCCTCTCCAGGGCAAAATGGCAAAGTGGACTCAATGAAAGTGATTAGATGGCTAGGTCGGAGTGTCCAATCATGGGAGAAAAAGGTAATTGTGCACAGTCACTATTTCTTTTACAAGGAAAGATGTCACACTGCACAAGTCCAAGTCTGTATGGCTGGGTCCTAAATCTAATCTCTAGACTCTGCCTCCTAATCTTGATATCTCTGTAGTTCTACTACGATTTGAGCTCCAGATAAGTCTCTTTCATTTTGCCCTGGAGAGTATTTTGGGCAAAAGAAAAAATAGTCTCAGGTTTGCACTGACTTCAAAAACGCGTCTGAACTTGAGTCTAGCTGTCATCTAAGTGACGTGAACTTTTTTACATACTTGTGTTTTTTAATACTTAAATCGCAATATACTGAAAAGCACAGAATAGCTGACACTTAACTTCAGTTCATAGTAAAGTACAAAAATTAAATTGGAACAAATGTTCTAGTTTGAGTTCAGAGATTGGATAAGCTATTTCACCAAAGTGCAATACCAAAAAGGTTATAAAAGGTTAAAGTTCACTCACCTGCGTGTTGAGGGAGGGGAGTGTATCATTACCCTCACCAAGGAGACTAGAAGGGTCATCCATGGTCATATCAGTACCACCAGACCCAAAGGTAGCTAGAAGCAACAGCATGGAGTGAGAAGCATTGCTAACAGGAATCCATTATTTTTCAATGAATCGGATTTTTTCGAAAAATTCCATTGATGGCAGAATGCATTATTTAAGGTTACACTAAAACTCATTTAATACAGACTTATCTGGTGGTACATCGATAAAATGATCACCACAACTGTTAATACTGAACTTTACATTTGAAGGACTCAGAAAAACTGATAGCAAAACAATCAAATATAACAAAGGCTAAATAATGCTCTTCTTTCATTGAGATGATCTTATCTTTCAGCACCTATCATAAGGTTCTATTTCTCAATCAATTATGAAAAGATTCTGTGAAACATAAAATCTGATCACATTCATACAAAAAATTGCCCTTTTCTCATTTCTCAAGGTCATAAAATATTAGTGAATGCCCACAGTATTTCAAAATTGTCTGTTGCTACAAAACTTCAATATGGCGAAGCATTAATTTAGTGCTGTACGCATCTTCTCCAAAAATGTCCAAAGTCGATGGTAAACGGAAAGTAACGTCCAGCCGTGACTCACCACCCATTAAGTCTTCAGAGTTTGAGCTAGCCATTGTGGCTGTACTAGAGCCCGTGCTTATCGATGTTGGTTTCTCCCCAGGAACCATCTTGTTGAGAACGGCATTACACAGCTTTGACTGTACATCAACACCCGCGTACTTGTCAGCTCCCTGTGCAGACACAGTTTGTTGAGAAATGTACATGACTATGCATATGCGGTCAATGAAAGCACTTATGGTTCTGGTTTGTACCCTGACTCACTTTGACACCGGCACTCAACGAATAAAAAGAAACACAGGCTTTTATCAATTGCACCCAAAATTTTGGGTTTCTTTTAAAGGTACACAATGAAAGGCAAGAAGGCAAGGCTAAGCAAGGGTTGAAACACCATGATTTGTTAAGCGATAAGTAAAAAAAAACAAACCCCACGTTAGTTTTGCTCATCCCAGGTGGATTTTCTTTTTGAAAAGGTGAGCAACAAAACACATACTTCACTGCAGAATCGATTAAAAAAAGACCAACACCATGCTTGAAATGCCATGTGCCATGTTTGAAAAACTCTGAGCCATCTTTGGAATCTAAACCATGATTGAAAGATCCAAGTCATGTTTACAAACCTTGAGCTATGTTTAAAAACTGGATTCCTCTGCTCTACATTTTAAGGAATGAAACATGATTGGCATAACTTTGAATAACAATTATAACACCGTCTTGTCTTGTTAAATTAACTGTAAAACTACTGCTACCTGCTCTGACAGCAATTAATGCAATATATAACACTTCAAATAAACTATTTATTTCCATGAAATAGCCCAAAAGTATAACTATCATGCAAACACAGTTTGAGCCATTCATTATTGTTCGTCTAGCGAAAACCTTACTCTGACTCATCATTCAACCTATCAAGCTACATGATTCAATTACAAATTGGTAAGTTTACTTGAAACCCGACACATGATTTGTCAATTTTCAAGCTGAGTTTCGAATATAGAGATTAGACCCTGGGACCAGGTATTTAGTACACAGATGGCAAGCTTACAAACAAGCTCAAGCTATTATCTGTTGCCTCAGCCTGCAGCTTCAGTAAAGGATAGAAAACTGAACACAGTCAAATACGAGTTTTATGAACGTACACGACTACTTTGGCTGCTGATAGGAGCCGAAACTTTTAAGGGTAAATATGTTTTTACTGGTCGGGAAAAAAGAAAATACTACTCAAAATTATTATTTTGGTACTAGAACTCCATTAATATGTGAAAGAAAACATATATTAAGTGTTTACTCATTTTCTTTCAATGGGCAAATCTGTATATTTTGTACAACACCCAGCTACAAACTTAAAAATACTTCTAAGAAATTCATTAGTAAATTTGTTTGCAATTTAAACACTACTGTTTATATAATACAAAATCGCTCTGAATGATGAGATAGTATTATTTAAAATCTGAATAAAGCTATCATTTCAAAAGCACTTTCCCAATACTACTTACATTATCTTTGGCGGCTTTCTGGATATTTTCTGAAAATACACAGACACAATCAAATGCAAAATTCCATTCAACTGGTTATCAGTCGCATGTGACTGACAGGGCTAACATAACTGTTCCTGAATACGCTAAATTTTACACTAGACACTTAGAGACTTTATTGTCAAAAAGAACAACTGAGGTGCTTCACTTTTCTCGAAATGTTTCAATACGATCACATCACAATTCATAGACATTATAATGATTCCAACCGGTAAAAAGCATTCATAGTTGACGGTTGGGAAATGCTATGTAGAGTCTAATATCGGCAGACAGACCAGATGGACATAAAAATCAGTTGCCACAACGGAATGTAGCAGTTCTTATTTTGTGTCCTATATTTAACAAAAATATGCGCTAAATTTCCAAGAAATCTATCTCAAATCAAGCAGAAGAGGTTAGAACACAATTTACACCAGGGAAAATTAAACCACGGAAGCATTAGAAATCAGATTTTAGTTTGAAGCGTGCTTTTGTAAACAGAAATTCTGTTAAATTTCCAGCCAATCCTTCCAACTGCTGTAGGAAAACTGGGGCTAATGCCCCGCATATGTGCGGATAACCAAATGCTTACCAGACAAGACTCAAGTGACAGCAATATGTAGCAATATATTCACAGTGGTCACCCAATGTTGTTTTACATCAGAGTGCACATCCAGTGCAAATTCGATAAGGAATTATAAAACTAAAGAAATAAAAGCCAACAGTTGCTCTTCTTGGACACCTTCCCATATTTTCCACAAAAATACCAACCACTGGACTCATCTCAATTTTCTAATATTCATCATTTTGCAAAAGTAAAACCATTTCTGGTCTGTTTTCATAGATTCTAAAATTGAAATTGAAATGGACCCAGAAGGGAGGGTGAACTACATTGTATGGATTGAAGTGAAGGGTGAACACGGTTCTTGTATATCAAAACCTAAAACCACCTCCACAATTCAAGAGTTACGATCAACGACAAACGATAATTAACCTCATGCATGCGAGAAAACACTGCATCGGTAGCTGTTTTTGATACTGCATTATCTTTTTAAAACTCTACGATACAAAGCATAGTGTGCAACATTTGAAAAATATGACAGAACGCTAAAATCGACCCAATCTTCTGAATAAGGAAACTTCAATTTTGGCTTGAATTTTGGTGTCCCAAATTTTAGAAACTGTCCCAAACTAGAAATTTTTACCCCAACTAAAATGTAGACCTCTTGCTTTGTTTATTGGTAACTTACCTCAGAAAACAATCTTACTAAGTTGTCAGTCAATTTTACTCACCAGTTACAAAGAACGCAGACGAGACCATCTCATTGGTTTGCTCTCCGCCTTCACCCCTCTCCAAGAATGAGGCTACGTTGCTAGCACATGACGTTGCACTGGATGATGCGTCAGCCGTCATACCACCAGGATTGGACGTGACAGAGAGGCCAGCAGACATCAACTGGACAAAATCAGAAACGTAACACAAGTCAATCATAAATAAAATTGAACTGTTGCTAGTTTCATGAATAGCGACCTTGAAGATTTAAGCCTACTCAAAAATCTGGTCTTACGATCCACACAATTTCTGAAAAATAATTAAACCTCAAAATCTCTGAGAATATACGCTCACATAACTACTTGTTACTGAGATAATTCCTATTCCCAGACTGTGATGCGCTCATAATTACTTGGCTAAACCTTTATTCTTCGACTGTGAAGTAGCAACAACAAACCAAATTTATGCCTTAGTCTTAAGTCACTATTCATGAAAGACCTGCAGCAAACATCAGCTGAACTTAACAGACATATCGCTTACCAATCGTAACAGTTACCAAAAAAACAGACACAAACCAGTGATAGGCGCTAATTTGATGCACTGCAAACAAAAACTGCGTAGGGTGCTCACTTCAACCATTTACACAAGACGGAGGTGACACAGGTGCCATCCCTGAGATTGACTCTTGAAGGTATTAGGGCTTGTCTGAAAATTGCCAAGTGTCTGTCTCTTGTATGACAAGTAGCTGATGAATACCAGGGAAATCAATCTAGTGGGTTTGTAGAAAACATGGAAAGAAAATTAATGTGAAAAGTTAAACTTGCCACCAGAGGGCACAGCAATAGTGGGACTACTTTATTCTTCAATAAGTGCTGGTCTTCACAAAGACAAAGAGTTCTGTGGCAGAAGGAGGTGGACCCCTAAAACACTATAGTTGCTACCAGGTTGTTAGTCACTTGCCTGATTTACGGTGTCTCCAGTCGGCTCGAGTTTGGCAGCTTCGGAAGCGCATTTTTCGATTAACTTCAAGGAGTCCTCGGATGCTATTAAAAAATGGATAATTATTCAGTCAGTGCTTTACGTTGAACACAACAACAAACACGATTACAAATAACAAAGTCATTAACCTCCGGTACGACATTTTAAAACCATCACATTGGGTACTGAGACAAAATAATTAACTAAAATTTTCTTTTTTCTGTTTTTCAAAATCTTATAAGCTGCTACAAAATTAATGATAAAAATCTTACAACATGTTAATTGGGGACGGTAACCGTTGTACTAATCCATCTTAAGAATGATATAAAACTTCCTTAAAGTTATTTTTGTTGAGAAATTTAACAGTTTCACTTGTCCAGCATAGTGTTACCCCACCTGGAGAATTTTTGCCATTTTTCGAATCAAGTGGTGGCCATATTTAATCAAATGCAAATACGGTTTCTGAAGCATATTGCATACTTGAATTTTCACCACCGGCCACTGTACTGGCGATGGCGCTGATAACATTTCCCATCTGGGCATCATTGCCCGAGGCAGCGGCACTCGCCAGGGGGTTCTGACCAGTGCCTCCGATCACACCTGCCACAACAGAAGCCATCTTTTCATCAGTTGCCTTGTACACCTGGACAAAAGAACATGGTACACTATGATTACTTAATTAAGAACACTGCAAGTTGGGCTTGGTCAGAGGCGACAGCGCCACCTATCCACATAAAGATATGATGCAAATGACGTAGTAAAAAGTAATACAATTATAGAGTATTCAGATAGTAGTATTCCGTGTCTCAAATTTCTATTAAATTTGTGAGACCAAAAAGTCTCATGCAATAATATTGTGGTTCCAAAAACAAGTCTACTGGTCCTCAGGCAGAACTTCGTATTCAGTTTTCAAGTTTCATTTAAAACAAACTTAGCTCAGCTATAACAGCGGTTATGTAGATCTACACAGTGTAAACAGATTTAAATATGCTCACATAGGGAAAAAATTCGACACACGTCTCTGAGCCAACCGCGTCCCTAGCACACAGCATCATGGTAACTTGATAGCCCCGTTCAGGCATACCTGGCGGGAGCTCATGAGCTTCAGGCATCGTATCAAAATTGGCTGTAAGTAGGCAGTGTACAGAACAGTTGAACAAAACCTTGAACATATCATAGAACACCTCCATCCTACAGCAGTATACGTACTACACAAACTGTTCACTGGCAATGACAATTAACAACTCAAGGTATTTAGAGAAGGGCGGCAGTAACATTGTGTGCCTAGGAGAATTTCTTAGAGTACTTGAGAAAGCTAGAATAGCTAGGCAAACGTCATTGTAGCATTGAGCAGCACTTGTTTGGAAAAAAAATTCTGGTGTGCAAAACTGAAGAATTTTAACTGAACCACTAACCAGTCTGTAATATGTTGAAGGGTCCTGACAGGCCTTTGCGGTACATCAGCGAGTACTTTATGGGGACGTCCTCGTCGATAAATGGTTCGTAACACTTAGAGTTGTATGTTGTCTCCAGCGCCGTGCCATTACATGGATCACATGTACAGTTGCCAGGCTTTGGTGGCTTGTTCACAATAATCTTACGAAGAGTTTGACCTAAAATGCAATTGGCATATTATGAAATAAAGCAATTGTTTCGTGCACGGATGGCAGAAGGTCCCGGGTCGGAAATTTTTTCAGACTTGACTTTGCTGAAATGTCCCTGTGGCTCTGGCGAGGAATCTACATTCAATAGAACAAAATGGCTGGAGATGCTGTGAAACTGTACTTCAAGGTGAGATGCTTAGAAATAAATACGGCATCATGTAAGAGTCACATGACAATCTTTGTGAGGACAAAGTACAGTAACTGTAGCTTTCAAAGCAAAGTCAGCAACTTCGAAATTTTAAAAACCTCCAATGCACAAAACCGTGACTCAATATCCATGCACTTCAACCGTTTCAATCCTGGCTAAATTTCAACAAAATCTCAACTGGTGTTGCTTCAAATATTTTGATGAAAATGATACATCTTGACTCGGAAGTCCAACCACAACTAACCATTAAGTGACTAAGTGCAGTCATCGTGAGTCCGGACTAAAAGTTGGTGTCAGCCCTTGTGATTTTTGATCACATGAACCATCGTTGCAGGAATAAATTATGCTCGAATATCTTTAAGGACCCTTACTCCCTCAATAAACAAAAAATTGATTTGGCATCAGATAAAAAGGGTTGATTTTTACTCCGAAAAAGCAGAAATCTGGCGAGAAGGTGAAAATTATCATCCCTGCAAATTTTATAATGATCCCTCCAGCAGGTTCCAAAACAATAACAAGAGCAACGTGGAGCATTGAAATGCACTCACGACTGCAATGCACGCATTGTGCTTGTAGGGTTGTTTATTAGAAACTTAAAAACGGAAAATAGATGGCACAGAATACAATAAACACATCCGAAAATGGAAAGATGTCCTCGTCTCCCGAATATTGAGCTATTCACACAATCAGTCACGATTTAGAGGACAGGTGAACATAAAATTACCATCAGGAGACAAAGAGTAGTCCAACCTGTCTAAACTTTAGTTAATAGGAATATACTTGCCACAATTCCAAAAGATCTTGCAAGGGGGTTTAGGAGAAATGGCCACAAATACAAACATGTCGCAATGGGGCACCAGAGCAGTTGGACCCATCTGAAAATCTATGTCAGCCATGCTTTTGTCAATAGGAATACATTCTACTTATTTTCATAACAATCCTCTGAGCAAATTGGCGAATACAAAAGCAGACGCCTCAATAATAATAAAATGGCCACTAAGCGGCACATAATACTTCAACTCCATCCAAACATGGAAAGATGCCATCGCCACAGGTCTGCATAATTATGCATCCACATTAATTACATGTAAGAGCTAAAAAAAACTAACCACTTACCGAAATTACTTGGATCTCCACCCTGTCGATACGCCTTCAGGTCGAGGAAGTAGGTGACTGTTTTGTCAAGGCAAAGGAAGAGTCCTGCTTCAGCTGATAGACTCTTGATGTTGAGTCCAGTCGAGACCCCGGCAGTAGAGCCATCCGATTGTATGCACTCTGTCCACTCCGCTTGTGGAACTTCTACAGCATCAAGGAAAGACCCTGTAGGGTCTGCCAGTCGACTCAGACGCCAACTAAAGACAAAGACTTGGCCCGGTCGGGCCCCTGTAACACTTGACGTGGTTGTAAACTTTTTGAGGGGATTCACCTTCGTCGCACTCAGACAGTTGGCTATGCACCTAAGAGAAAACAGGATTCATGCATTATGTCTTTTATATTATCTATGTTTAGTATTGTTCCACAATATGCATCCGTCCATCAATTTCACCAGTGAATCTGAGCACGAGTCGTGTTTACCTTTTCTAGATGTCTTGGTTAAACGTGAGAATATGTGTATCGTAAGCCCAGTTTCTCTGGACTTTATCTCAAATTTGATAGTTTTGTACCGATCCAATACAAGAGCGGTCTAGTCAATTGCTTGTTACACTGCGCCTAGAGAAGACTAACAATTTAACTTTTGATAGTGACGTAGTGAGGATTTTCCAGTTCACTGCTTGCCAATGGTTACCCTCTGAATTTTTTTAATAGCTGTAAAAGGCACTTCCTTTCAAAAATGAATGAGGCAGGTAAAATAGCTGTTACTGGACCCAAGAAAAAGAAGGTTTTCTTTAATTCTCTTGGTTACACTGGGCCCAATAGTCTGAAGTTGAAACATTAATTATCTCCTCTTGCACATTGTATAGACCCAGCCATTGAGCTGATAGTGGTTTTCAAATCTCTCTGTAAACTGAAGTCGCCTATTCTTTTGTTAAACAATAGCAATGTTGTTTATAAGTGCTAGAATGTGATAATTGTAATGAAGTCTATATCGGACTAACACAGAGACGCCTCTGTGACAGACTGAGAGAACATCACACTTCAGACAAATATTCTATAGGTATTGTGTAAGTAACAATCACCAAACTAATTCAGTCAGTATAATCTGTAAAGAAATGTGAAGGAATTATTTTACATTAACGAGTCACTGGCCATTCAGGACCAGCATGCTGCTGGTTCTCTGAATAACATGCAGCCCTCCGTGACCCTACAGCTATGGTGATGACCTGTTTACTATTTCCTGTCATTCTTGTTGCACTCATTTCACTTCATGGATGTAACCTGACTCGTATGTCAACACTTGGTGTCTGATTGTTTGTATCCTGATGATGTCTACTGAATAGACGAAACGTCGAATTAATATGAACTTTTTCACGTAAGCGACGATTGTCCATTTTTTAATTCCATTATGGCCAAAAACTGATGTAATTTACTCACTGTAGAGTAAGCTCCGGAGGCTCGCCTGGCGTAATCTTCAGCTGGCTATCCACGCAAGTTCGACGGGTGTCTTTGTAGATGCAGATGGTGAACAGAGCCCACGCGTTCTCATAGAACTCCCCGAGGTCAACGCGCGGTCGGCCGCCCTCGTAAGCAAGCAACCCTAGTTTCGCAAAGGTTAGAATTACTGGGACAAACCTGGTAAGGCATTGAATATCAGGAAGATAATAGAACATACTGCATGTTCACTGACGTCACTCGCAACACAGGTAGGTAACTCGTGTGTTGGGACGGTCCTCAAAAGTTTTTAAATAACCAAGGTCAAGTGTATTGTGGGTAAAGACGACAGGCTTCACGGCGTAACTTCAGCATCTGCATTTTCGCACAAAATCTGAACCACACTTGTCTAATACACGGCTCATGGATTTCAACATAAAACATGTCTCTGTAGCTAATATCAATTATTCATTTCGGCTTTAAAAGAGACTGTGTCACTTGATTCAGTACTGGGCCAAAAATCATCACCAGCTAAGAATGGTCACAAGCAATAGCAACTCCAAGCCCATAAATCAGTTCTAAGTTGAGAAACCTAAAAGACGGGACCAATGTTATGAAGCTATGCCATCTAAATCAAATTCGGTAAAAGTTGTAGGCAGAAGATGAATTTTTGAGCAGGCACAAAAGATATGGTATTACCAAGAGATAAAGTATTACCAAGAGATATAGTATTACCAAGAGAGATAGTATTACCAAGAGATAATAGTATTACCAAGAGATATAGTATTACCAAGAGATATAGTATTACCAAGAGAGATAGTATTATCAAGAGATTATAGTATTACCAAGAGATATGGTATTACCAAAAGATATAGTATTACCAAGAGATATAGTATCAGCAAGACCGGGCTCACCTGAACTGTCTATCCCATCATACATGTTGCAGCCACGGTCAAATTTGCCAGTCTCTGTGTTATTTGTATAGTTACAATAGGTCGTCATCGGTGTGATAATGTTGAAATTTTCGTCATACACTGGCTCAGTCTCGCACTCTCGTCGGCAAAAATAGCGATAAGTGATGCCTGATTTGTTTGTTAGCCCAACGTCTGGATCATGGGATTCATCTATCACGTTGAAAGTGTGGTTTTTACCTGCAGTACAAAGTAGTTATATTTGATTTCAATAGCTAATTTAACAATAAGTAATTTGACATCAAAGAGCATTAAAGAGGCACAGGGAGTGCTAGTTGGAGATGGTAATGAAAGCTAAAGAGGGACTGAGTGGGGAGGGAGTAAATGAGAGAGGGAGGTACAAAGGGAGGGAGGGACAGATGGAGGGATGGAGGGAGGGAGTGACAGATGAAGGGACGGAGGGAGGAAGTGACAGATGGAGGGACGGAAGGAGGAAGTGACAGATGGAGGCACAGACAAAGAGACAGAGGGGGGAGGGTGGGACAGACGGAGGGAGGGAAGGAGAGCATAATATACAAAATAGTATGTTGCACCATGCAGTGCATTTTGAGTGTAAATATAGAAAAACATTTAAGTTCCCATCTCAATTTTTAAGATAAACATGTACATCTACAACAATGCTTACCCCACTGCAACCTGCGAACTCCTGGGTAGGTCAGCACAAGCTCCGTCTTAATGATGCGCACACACGCCTCCGACTGGGGACCTGGCTTGTTGAAGATGCCATTCTCACCCCACATGGACACGTTTAACGACCAGCAGTAGAGTCCGTAGTCCAGCATCCGCTCAGGGAACTCCAGCTTGGGTAGAGGTGAGCCGGTGAGGGGGAAGCCTGGATCGTACGGAACCTTAGTGTTGGTAGTCTCGTCCACCTTGTACATTTTCCAGGTGTAATTAGCAATTTGAGTCGACTCGCAATTGATGATCACAATAGGCATGACAACGAGTTTCTCACTCTTAAGGTGTTTCTTATTCTGTTGGCTGTCACAGTTGGAACTGTCACATTTCAATGGGTTCGCCATGTCTACTTTCGGAAAGCTGCACGGGCCTCGCGTCACACCTTGTCGGAATGTCAGTGTCTTGTCATCGACTTGATTCGTGATGCGCAGAGTCACGTTGAATGTGGCTACTGTCTGAAATGTGTTCACGACGGTGACGTTGGCAGTTGAGAGCTGTTCTAATGTCAAAGGCCAGAACTGTCGAGGCTGCACATTGAACTTGGTTGGGTAGGTCTCCCGGCATTGCACCATGTCACCAAAGAAATGCATGTAGTTGTTGTCCGAGTTCTCATCCTTGCAGTCCAGGAAATAGCAGGCCTTGGTTGCTGGCAGGGCACCAACGAAAATCAAGTAGCTTACTGAACGGTTCCTGGCGCTAGGGCTGGGAGCCCAGAGCGCTGCATCAGCACCGACACTGCGCTGAATGTGGATGTCCTGGCAGAAGTAAGCAAAGGTGAGAGGATTGGACGAATTGACGCACACCTTGTATGTACCATGGTCGGCGTATTTGTGCGTAATGTTGGCGGCCGGATAGGTCGTTGCTGTCTGCCCGTCTCCAAAGTCCCAAAAGTAGGTGACGTGGGAAGCGCGTTTAAGTGTAGCAATGAGAAGAATCTCTTCCTCGACAGGATAGTAGGCGTTGCCTATGCCTGTGCCATTTTGATGTGCTGCACTCTCCAGATCCAACGAGTACACCTTCTTGTGCAGACCATAAATGGCTTCCAAGATGCGGAAATTAAAGTAGAACGTCTTGTTGCTCATCAAATTGTAAATGTTCATGGAAATGTTGTAAGTATCGCCGAATGTGTAGTTGTGAACAAACGTGGCCATGTGCTGGAACTCTGCTGTGTCTCGACTTGGATCACGATCAGACTCCCAAATCCTCGTCACGGGCAGATGGTTGCCGTCCTTAAAGTCTACCGTGTATGATGCGTTTGTTGGTATCGGGACGCCAACAGGAACTTGGATATCAAACGCAATCAACGACCAATAGTGTGGATTGCCCATGAGGACAGAAGAGACGCCAGATATCCTCATTTCGTTGACGATGGGGTGTTGAACTATGACAGGTGACGGAAGATTCGTGTACACCGTTCCAACGGAGTTCTCTGTGGTGATCACCGTATGATAGACACCAACCTTAGCATACAGATGAGAAACGATATTGGTGCCATTGCGGTTATACGCAGTGACGTCTGGCACTGTGTCATCTTCCCAGTCCCATGTGATGTTCAGCCGGGAGCCCCACGTCATTGTCACAGAGCAGGTGATCAGAGTCTGGTTAAACGTGACAAGCAGCTGGTCGCACTCTATCTGAAGGTCTAGTACGGGTTGGTCAACCACGACCAAGCCAGTTAAGTACATGTGGCTGACAAAGTTGGACATATTGATGGTGATGGGATAGGTGGCGAATTCTGGGTATGAGTAGTTGTACTGTGCAATGGTAGTGTCGTTGACGTAGAAGGGAGTGTTAATCTTGAAGTCTGGGTTGGAAGGGTCACCAAAAGTTGCCAGATAAAAGGCATCCGTTGGGGGCAGAGGTGGTTCTGGTGCCCCACTGGAAACTGTCATGTTGAGTGGGGCTTGGGCACTCGCATTGAAGTCCCCTAAGTAGGACTTACTGGGAAACGTTAAGTTGAAGAGCGTGAAGCCGAGACCCCAAGGATAGACTGACACAGGTGAGTTGGTAGTCCAGTCAATGTGAACGACAGGATTCTGACACGTGACGAAATGCGAGAGAGTTGCGTTGCTGACTGGATTTATTATGGTGATTGTGACATTGTAGAATCGAGCTGGGTCAAAAGCATGCGAGAACAGGAAATAGTCGCCGGTCAGCATTTCCTCGATGTAGAACTCGTCTACCACGCCATCGTCATAGTCCACAGAGATATTCATTCGTGACCCATTGGTCATCGTCAGATTATAACCGACAACCTCTCCAGGTCGAACGTGTGATGTGTTCACAGTGTACTGCGGAGCAGTGATGACATAGTCGACCCAAACAACCACGGAGTGGTTGGCATAGCGTGGCTCGACAAAGTTGGTCGCCTCCAACAGTAAATCATGAGGCCCTATGACCTTGTAGTCTTCGAGAGCGAGAACAACTGACCCACTCAGCTCTTCCCATGTCATGTTGAACTCACGTGCCGGTGCACTGTCAAAGTGTGAGGTGAAGTGGACCCTAGACCCCGCCACCATAGTAGTAAAAACCTCTAACGTTGAGAGGTAGGGGATTGGAGGGGGCTGTAGGATCTCCAGACCCACGATGGGAATCTCAACAGGCAGGTAAAGGATGACAGTCTGGCTGCTGATCAGGTTGAACACAGTGACGTTGACGGTGAAGTTGTCTGTGCTCTGGTAGGTGTAGACCACAGAGCTGGAGGACGAGTTGGTGCAGGGATCCGCACCTGGAAAATGCAAAGTGTACATCATGTTGCATGTGTCATATGCTGCCAAACGGTTATACTACAATTGCTCATGTTGCACCTTCATTTCACGTAATCGACAAAATTTTGCAGCACAGACATTCAACTTCCATTTGCTTGGCCCTTGAGGCAAGTCGCATTTCACCTAACTCAAATATTACGTTTTCCAAAGGTATGCAACAATTAAGCAGTAATTCGGCACTATGAAAACATTGGATATAACCTCACCCACATTTGTCAAAAATAAGGCAACTACAATGAAGAAAACACTTTACTAAAGGCCACAACTTAATTTGAAGTTGTTATAAATGTCAACCATTCATATGAATGCATTTTTTCCCATTCAAAACACATCATTACACTGTCAGGTTTTACGCATTGGAGATAACGGCAATTTTAATTTGGGACAAGTTAGTAAGTTTGCTCTACAAGCTAATTTGTTCGCAAATTTTTATTTGGCAACAACAGTGCAGTACAAACCAAAAGAACAACAAAGTAAAACTTAAACAAATAAATCTATTATGTTTCAAAAATTTGACAATGAAATTCTACTTTCCACCAAAGAATTTCTAACCATTCACCCAACACAGACCTCACACATAAATAGCATGCTGGTTTTAATGCAACAGTTATTAGAAGATGGCTGGTGACTTACATGCAGAGTTTAGAATAAACTCGCCACTACTGACTCCTGTCAAGAGAGGGTCCTGGTCATGANGTCATGTTGAACTCACGTGCCGGTGCACTGTCAAAGTGTGAGGTGAAGTGGACCCTAGACCCCGCCACCATAGTAGTAAAAACCTCTAACGTTGAGAGGTAGGGGATTGGAGGGGGCTGTAGGATCTCCAGACCCACGATGGGAATCTCAACAGGCAGGTAAAGGATGACAGTCTGGCTGCTGATCAGGTTGAACACAGTGACGTTGACGGTGAAGTTGTCTGTGCTCTGGTAGGTGTAGACCACAGAGCTGGAGGACGAGTTGGTGCAGGGATCCGCACCTGGAAAACGCAAAGTGTACATCATGTTGCATGTGTCATATGCTGCCAAACGGTTATACTACAATTGCTCATGTTGCACCTTCATTTCACGTAATCGACAAAATTTTTCAGCACAGACATTCAACTTCCATTTGCTTGGCCCTTGAGGCAAGTCGCATCTCACCAAACTCAAATATTACGTTTTCCAAAGGTATGCAACAATTAAGCAGTAATTTAGCACTATGAAAACATTGGATATAACCTCATCCACATTTGTCAAAAATAAGGCAACTACAATGAAGAAAACACTTTACTAAAGGCCACAACTTAATTTGAAGTTGTTATAAATGTCAACCATTTATACGAATGATTTTTTTCTCATTCAAAACACATCATTACACTGTCAGGTTTTACGCATTGGAGATAACGGCAATTTTAATTTGGGACAAATTAGCAAGTTTGCTCTACATGCTAATCTGTTTGCAAATTTTTATTTGTCGACAACAGTGCAGTACAAACCAAAAGAACAACAAAGTAAAATTTAAATAAATAAATCTATTATGTTTCAAAAATTTGACAATGAAATTCTACTTTCCACCAAAGAATTTCTAACCATTCACCCAACACAGACCTCACACATAAATAGCATGCTGGTTTTAATGCAACAGTTATTAGAAGATGGCTGGTGACTTACAAGCAGAGTTTAGAATAAACTCGCCACTACTGACTCCTGTCAAGAGAGGGTCCTGGTCATGATACAGGTAGATGACGTTACCATCACCCATGTCAAACGAGAATGTCACATTGGTACCTGAAACAACCCAATGATAATAGGTGGTGCTTATGGCATTGCTACTAGTAACCAATACTGGACATTTTTACCACTTTTGGGGTACAATAAAATAACATAAAACCCCCAATAACTGTAATCTTATTTTTCTAGAGACATTTGACAAAGCCAAATGCTACTTCAGGCCCCACTGTGATCTAAACTGAAAACTAATTAAAAGTTTGTTACTTCTGACAATATGCACCACTTGCCACACGAGCATATGTGTAACTGCTACGATTTAAAATTTGTCATTAAACACAAATTACTATGTCCAGTTTTAACAAATTTACCATTCGCTATCCAGGCAAACAGTTGTGTGGATTGCGTCAACACTGTGCCAATGAAGCTTGGGTCAGGGATCACACTGGTGTTCAGAGGTGAGATTGCATCTTGTACAGGAAACCAGATCTGGGAAGTAGGAAATAAAAATCAGGGAAATCCAATCAAGTGCTTAAACTTCATGAAGAATGCTGGTGTTGAATAAGCACTCACGTAAGTCAGACATGCATAAGTCAAATTTTTGTTCATTTCAGACAAAGTTCCACGGTGCGATTTTTCTTGTTTGTATACTCGGCCCCTAAGGTCAGTCAAATTTATAAGTATAAATTTCTCAATCTGATTGGACGCAGCTTATAGGAGTTTTATTGCTTTAAGTGAAACTTGCAGGCTAATTCCTTATCTTTGTGATTGCTAGGTAAAATTGTAAATGCGAAGTTAAGGTTGAAAATTGCCAAATGTTTTTTTAAGACAGAGTTTTGTGGTAAAAATGATCTGCCGCAAATCACTAAACCGTATCAACATGTGTGCACCTAGCCTCAAAAATGGAGGGCTCGCATTTTTGAGAATGTGGACCTTTTACTACTATTCATAGGGTACGTTCAGAGCTATGAATTGTGCATTCGGAAAATTTTGGTAGTTCCTGCCTTTTAGTGGGCTTTTTCTCGTTTTCTACGTTTTTGGAGTTTTGTTTCTTTGAGGTGGACCTTTTTACCCACTTCACCAAATGGGGGGGCTCGTTTGAGACCCCAAGCTCCCCTGGGTGCGCGCATGGCCCAGAAAGTATCATGGCTTGGTGCTGGGGAATAACACTGCATGATGCAAGCTTAGCTATGTGAGCCCAAAAGGTACGTCATTAGTGCAAAGGTCACCTCTTTGCAGAATTTTTTGTTTTCACATTTACAAGCTGTCAGTGAATACAACTGCACTTTTTAGCGTAGATTATGTTAAAATGGCATTGCTGTTTAGTTCCTGCTATACATTAGTATAGTTAGGAGCATGCAAATACATCACATTCTTTAAAAAATTGGAAAGTTTGTGGAATTTTCTTTTCGGTTTAGACCGTGTAATGATACAATGTTCTCAACTTTTATTTATTATTACATGGTGTAAACTGAAAAGAAACTATAACTTATTTAATCACCATGAAACCACTTAAAGTTGATTTAATTGCAAAGCTACTACACTGGCTGGAGAAAATTGTTCAAGTCGCCTAGGATATAATGACCACATTCAGCTCACCATAATATTCCCAAAATTTTAAGTTTTGAAAAACTACACTGTGATGCGCATCATTGTTTTCCTCAATTTGAATATCCTAGGCGATACAAATGAGCACCATAATTGTAATTATACGCTCCACATGTGGCCTCAGTTAGAATGAGGTTTGACTGAAACAATGAAATCGTTAAAATAAAACTGACAAACATATCAAGTCCCCTCCCACCCCTGCCTTACCGTATAAGACATATTGCTGATGTCATTGTAAGCGAACACAGTGGCTGCATAAACACCAGCTTCGGTGTAATTGTGACTAAAGTTTCGACTTGAAGTGTGCAGCTCCGAGCCGTCGCCAAAAGTGATGTTGTAGAACACCTTGTTGCCATAGTGATCAGGAATGTAAAACTCAAATGGAACGAAGGTAGTGGCTGCAATTAAAAATTTATAAGCCGGAGGTTTTATAATACGCTAAAGATCCTACCAAGTGAATTAAAGCTGTGTTGCTAACAATCTAATTATCATTGCTGTAGTACCACAGTAATACTTTGGAATTAAGTGCTATATCTTTTGGTACCCAACCAACAATTAGGGTTGCGCTTGCGCTAGACAAATGTAATATTACAATCTTGAACTTGACATGTCAGTGCACATCAGTTTCAGAAACAAAAAAGCTGCACATTAAAAAGATTTTTTAATAATATTCAGCAACAACAATTGATTGCATAGAAGAAACACCAACATCACCATTTACGGAAGTCAGGGATTTTGAGAAGCAGGTTGATGCCTGTTATTCAGTGATTTATGGTTCTCAAAATGCAAGATCAAAGTGCTGTTTACAAAGAAATTGTTGATTATTGCACTGGTGGTTTTCAAATTCCAAGTTTTAACAGTTGAGGCTTCTATGAACCATGTTTTGGTGTTAAAACCTCAGCTTTCTTCACAGGCATATTTTCCCTTTCAAAACGTCATTGCATTTTTATCCTTTCTTCGAATTTAAATAGATTACAATAAATCTCTTTCCCAAAACTGCAACACTGCAATGACTTGCAAAACTAACCCACGACAAGTAACATAAAGAGTTTGGCTTATCAGATCTTCTCAAAGATAGACATCATTCTTAACCTAGGAATGGAACATAAGTCATCCACTCAAGTAACTAGTCTAGAAGTAGGTTTGGGCAAAAGCCAGGGCTTTATTATTAATTTATAACGTTTTTGCAAAACAATGACAATCTTCTTCAAGTTTCCTATTATTGTCATATTATTTAATTTGACAAGTCCAACAACGCTATACCTGCTGGCTCAGTCTCCAATGAAACATTTCTGATGGATTCTTGTACATCAACCGTGATGTTGTCCCTGGCTACGTTGCCAAATACATCACTGATGTTGACGGAGACGTTGGCAAAGAAACCCTCCCCGAAGTACATGTGTGACACCTTCATGCGTGTCGAGGTGACGACCAGCGCCTCCAAGTGGATCATTTTACTGTTGGTAGACGGGCCTGGTAATAATAGTTAGTTATTATTAAGACAATGTGACAGAACAGTTTTGCACTAATTTGGTATGAATGAAGTTTAATGCAGTATAACCCAAATGCATGGTGGTTGTTGTCGAAGTATTCAGATGACATTGTTAAACACTGTAGTAATTGTTTTTTGTTAATTTTCATGCACATACGGATGGCTCAAATGAATTTCAAACCTTACACAATGAATATTACAAAATACACTGACTGCAACAAACTGTTCCTAAAACTATCCACAAGAAACTAGTACTAAACATTATAAGGAAGAAGAATCAAACCGAACTCACTAGATGTAAAGGGATCCGCGGGATCACCGTAGTACGTCACGTAACCTGAGGTGCCTGTCGTCGAATGTAGCGAAGCGCTCGTCATATACACCGCCAACACGTCTCCTTTCTGCACTGCAATGGCATTCGAAAGGTCTGGGTTCAAGGTCACCCAGCCAAGCCCGGTTTCTGTCACCGTATGCAGAGTCTCGCCGACCAATGAGAACGTTTTGTGCGGGAGATTGCTCCAAGTGGAGGTGAAGTAGAAAGGCTCTTTCTTGCCCATCTCTGTGATACACTCCTGGCTTGAAAAGCTGTATTTAGATGAGCACTGTCTCGCCCAAAAGTTGGAGGTTGTCCGGTTGCAGAAACCAGTGTCAGGACTGTAGCAGGAGTAGGAACGATAACAGAACAGTTCCTCGCCAGAACATGTGGGTCTGAAGATCTGCAACACAGAACACAGTTCGCACATAGTTTTGTAAAACTTAGCTCACTTTGACTTCTTTTAGAGAATTCATGACTTTTCATGGACATCAACTTAATGAGGGTAAGAAGAGCAATGTGCAGCATTATAATGCGTCCACGACTGTACAGCAAATGGAGCGTGTCAGTCTAGGGCTGTTTATTAGTATCATAAAAATGGCCATTGCATGGGCCAGAACATGTCAAACCTGTCAGAAATTGAAAATGTATTATTGTCTCTTTCTAATACAAAACCTTTTGCTAAATTTCTTGAATATATGCCAAGGAACTCAACTTCAAAGAGACATAGGCAAAGATAACCAAATGCTATTATGAGGCACAGCAGTAGTCGAATCCATCCGTCTGCTGCACAAGTTAATTGGAACACACTTGCCAAATTGTGATCATGCAGGGGATGCAAAAAAAATGTCACTAGGGGTCACCACAGTAGTTGGACCTGTCTGAAAATATACGTCAGTCATGCTCTTGTCAGTGGTATTACATCTGCCAATCATCACGACAATACTATAAGTAGACTGACACATACTGAGCCAGACAACAAAAAGCAGACTCAGAAATAATTCAAATGGCCATCAGATGGTGCAGAATACGAAGAATCCAACCCAAAATGAATCTGTGCTGTCACCTCCACAACAGAAGTTTGTTTGCCAATTTTCACAAACAACAAAATTGTTACTAGGGGGCGCCAGAGTAGTCAAATCCAACCAGAAATCTAAGTCAGATGCTGCTTTCTCACCAGGAACTGCCAAATTTCATAATGATCCTTTGAACAGTTAGGCGTAGAGAGAGGCAGATGTCAACAATTTGCTCAAAAACTTCTTTATAGAAACCTATTTGCCGAATTTCATTAAAATACATTAATGAACTCCAAAAATACAAAAGGCAAACATAAACAAAATGTTTTTCCACTAGGGAACACACCAGAATTCGGACCAGTTCAACTGGACACTGATTAATGTTCGTTGCCAGTTCCACAAGAAAACAACTGTCAAATTTCCCAAAACTCCTTCAAAAGTTAAGGGGAATAATCCAAACAGAAAAAACAAAATTGCCACTAGGGGGCAACACAGTAGTTGCATCCCTCTGAATGTTAACGTCAAATGTGGCCTTATCATCAGAAACACATCTTCAAATTTTCATAATGATCCCTTGAATGGTTTAACAGATAGAGACGAGGATGCAATAAAAAGGACTCAAAAGTGACAAAAATGATCTTCAACAGCGTGTCCAGTTTACAAACTTCTCAAAATTATTTGTAATTTCTTTCACTATATTTGCAGTAGCTCTTACGACGCTTGATTCATCAGTCACTTCCTGTAAATTTGCGCTCTAGTCATATCTCACCTGGAATTTAATATCGCCAGTTGTCTTGGCATTATACTTCCACCCTAGCACGTGTCCAGTATTCTTTATCAAGTGGTTGATCATCAGGTATGTCTTGCGTGTGGTGAGAGTGCTCTCATCTTCAACACCCCACTCGGGGCCCACATACTCGATCTTGTTGTCTGCAATGAAACTCAGCATCACAGGACTTAACTCATTTGCCACTTAGAGCAAGCATTGCACGTCCAATTTGGTAAATTGTTCTGGATAAAGGTTCAAGAAGGCATCAAATGAAACCTTATGCATGCATGTCAAACAACATATTTCTTATGTACTAATTTGTGTCTCATTGTTTGTGTAGTGCTAAGTCATAGCACTAAACTGCTACATATTACATGTACTTGTTATGTTCTATAGCTAAATTACTCAAACCTTCATTTTGACTCATACTGGCAAATCTTTTTTGCTGAAATAATCTGATTTACAATTGAACCTTCCCTTCTTGTTCATCACTCACTGGCTAATGCAGACTAACAAGATTTACAAGATTGTGCCGCAAGCATGTAATGCATTTTGGCATTTGAACAATCAGTATTTTGACTAGTTCTCATCAGTGCTATGGTTTGCTTTGAGTTTTACAAAAATTGCTACGGTTAGAGCAAAATGATTGACATGTATGCTTGTGCAAACTACACACTAAAATAATTGTCGACACAAGAATTTACATGTAAACTACTTGACAACAGCATATTGCCTCTAAACACACAGCTTACCAGGTAACTGGAATGGCGGTATTTCTGTGCCATCGTCAACGTCAAGAGTCAAATTGACACCAGATCCCGTGGCAACGAAGATGTCAAACACCACAACGCGTTCTGTAGGAAGCGTGGCGTCAGTTAACACTTTCACAGTGCTCAGTGGCATGGCCATCTGTAAAATGCATGATATTCTGTTACAACTGATCAAAAGCAAACTTCAGTTATGGCAATCTCTCGGTAATTTTGCATGAAAAAATTGGAGATGAAATTTTCTCAAACTAACAGTTGCTGCCCATTTTCTCCATTTTTGTTTGAATAATTCTAACAATGGTACATGTAACATAAGGAGACAGTAAACAATGAATGGTGAATGTTAAACAAGACAAAAAACTGCGAGTATAACTACAATGGCGTCGATGAAAGTTAATCGGCTGTGGTCGAGACAATAATAAAAGTACATATTAAACAGTACTCACAGCAAAAAAGTAATCAAAGTTAACAAGATGGCAGATCGCTATTGAAAAGATATTTTTTATTACACTGACATCGTTAATGTTTCACTTCCATTTAATTAAAACTTTTGTCAGTTTGCTTGATTTCAACAAACTGCTAGTAAGTAAATCAATTGTAAGACAATCATTCATTTTTGTGAAAAGTACTTGTCATTTTTCCATTAGTAGGCTGATTATCTGGCTGCAAATAACAGAAACTTTGTCAAACGCTCCAGTTCACATGCATGCAGAACAATAGACTAAAATTTTGTGAATCCTTTTTGTGGAAAACTTTATAACAAAATAAATTACATTTCACCAGAATATTGTGTACTAAATTGGTGACGAATTTACTGACATTTCACCTAAACACCCAAACACTTGTACTAAATGTTTCTGAATGTTTCCACAATTTAAGTTAATTCCAAAAATGTTGTACCTGTATGTTGGTATAGCTGGCCTTAGAATTGCCCTCCACGTCCAAGACATCAGCTTGGATAAGCAAGTTCCCATAAGCATGAAACTTGTGAGAGGTCATGTTGTCCGGTGTGGTCAGTTTCAGTCCATCACCAAAATCCACAGAGTATTGAGCCACAGCACCAAACTCCACCGAGAATGTGATGTTAACATCTTGGAACATTGGAACATTATTTTCTGAAAATTAACATTATTACCTCGGTTATTAGTGTACAGCAATTCAGATATAAATCAGCTGCCCTCAGCTCTTCTTCTTCTTAGTTCAAGTGACCACACTTTCTCCAGAGTATTATGTCACTGTAGAACAATGAAGATCAACAAAGACAAAAACAACTGTAACGAGTTTAAAAATAATATACATACAGGACGTAACTGCAGAGATCTGTTAACAGAGCTAGAGGCTAGGTCATTTACAAATAGGGCAGGTGCCCCAGATGGAGGGATTTTGCAGAGTTACTTCATGAAGGCAGATAGCTTGCTGACAAAGATGTCAAGAGATGGGGCTGTAATGAAGCCCAGCAAGCTATTCCAGTGTGCGACTGTTCTAGGAAAGAATTTTTTCAGGTAATCTGTACTATTCATTGGAATGTTATAACTATATGTCCTTTTGGTACAGATGCCAGAGAGAGAGCAGAATCTGCGACAGGGGTAACATCAGAGTTGATGATCACCAACTTTTTATCGTACTTCTAAAACGTTTTCAGCTGCCAGATTTTGCATCTGTGGTCAAGGGTGGGCCAGTTTAAGGTATCTAACATAGACTCAACAGAGGATAGACAGTTGAACTGTCTCGTGACCTAGCCCACGGCTCTCCTCAGTACTGTATCTCTGCAGCAGTAACATCTTTGTGGCAGGAATAGGATCCCAAACAGCTAGTAGATGCAGATTCCAAGGTAGGGCAAATCATAGCTTTATACACAAACTCTTTACATCATTGGCTGTTTATATGCAAGTTTTGTCAAAGAAAGCCTAAATTTTATTAGCTTTCTTCTGGATGTTGCTTATGTGGGACGACCATCTGAGGACGCGCGAGATCATATAACACCCATTAATATGTAGTCTCCTTTACCAACTCTAGCGTGTGATTGTGAAGCACATAGGAGGTGGGCTGGACTTGGTATTTTCTCGTCAGAGTGAGGGCACTGTACTTGCCTAGGTGGTAAGTCATAAGCCACTTGTTCCCCCACGGGCAGATCAAGATTATCAGGATCTGTCTGCAGTCAGCCACTCTGTCAGCGGCTGAGTTGGCAAAGTTGTAACATATTGTATCGTTTGCAAATACATGCATTCACGGCACACCATAGGGGCCTGGGGGAGGGGGCTACAGCCCCTTCCTCCCACTTATTTCAGTGCTCTGTGCCCATGTGACATGGGTGGTGAAAGAGGGTCGCAAAGCTGGGGGAGGGGGGGGCTATGGCCCCCTCACTTATTTCAGTACTGCACCATCCATGACATTGTCTGGTTTTACCAGACAGACCAATTGGGATATCATTTATGTACAACAGGAACAAGCAGTACTATTTTCAAAGTTCGAGCAATGAACCAAGAACAACACTTGATCTGTGGATGACAGATAAGTTTGCTAAGTTCAAGGCTTCGAAGCCTTTCAAATGTGACAATGAAAATGTTTATAAAATTATCTGCGAAGTGACACCGAACGAAAAGGCTCGTAAGGGTGTCATTACGCATTGAGACACTGACTGTGTCACAGGCAATGTTAGCAGTTATTCTTCAACAGTACTTCATCTTCGAATGACCCGCGTTGACCGACAAATGGCGTTCAGCATGATCGCCACCTGTCGGTAGAAACCATAGACCTAGCAAAGACCATCTCTGGATCATATTGCGCCCAGCCACTAATATTGCGAAGTTATCAATGGTACATTATTCTCAGCAAACTAATTACGGCCATATATGAAGAATATTTTACAGTTGATATTTTTCATTTTTTTTCGATTTTCCCAATGCATTTCTGTCCTTGTGTGATAACACCTTACTCCGGGCGTTTTCCTGTTGCTCCCGGCCAACTTGTTCGATTCTATAGTCCAACAACTAGGAAGATGACCCCTGTAGCCAATATCTTACACGACTGATTAACTATGATGGCATTTATGGTTGGAGGGCCAGCTCTCTTTTGTTCGATAATTTCTCTAATCTCCAATAAGATCGTATCTATACCGGCCCTAACTGAGGCTGTGCTGTTAAAAATAAGTGATAACATATTTGAACATAAACCAATAGCATTTCTGAAATCTTCGTCAAATGGCGATCGTGTTTAATTTTTAAATCGCCAAAATCACCCAACTGCAACCGAAGTTGTCGACAATCTATTCTTTCCGAAGTAGGCAATGACCATCGCCTCTGTTGGCCCGACGGGCCAACAGAGGCGATGGTCTTTGCCTATCCGGAATACACGACCAATTCACTTTGACGACTGTGCTCACACGTGGTCTGTAATAAGCCTGGTAGATAATTGGCCTGCTTGTTGTCATAACAGATAAAAGAGTGTGCTTGGCAGTTAACAAAGAAGCTAGATGTTATCACACGCTCACAACCCCCTACGTCTTGTAAAGTCACTGAGCGGGAAAACGCTGTCATATGCCAGAGCACAGTGAGCACAGTCTTGGTCTGGTGTGACAATATACAGGCCAATGATTATCTTCCAGACTACTACCGAAACCAGGTCACAGAACTCCCAGCAGTACCGGCTTTCGACATCCCGGTGGTATACAGAACAATAAAAATGAATAAAAGATAGAAGCCCGAAGTAATGTTTTCTCAGTTTCACGGTCAATATTTTATCAGCATTGTCATTGGAACTTGTTCCATGAAAGATTCAGCTTCACTGGAGCAGTGGATTCCAGGAAGCATTATAACTCCCGGCGACTGACAAGTAGAGGTGCTCTCGAGCTGGTTTGTTAAAGCCACTCCACCCGTTCGTTTTGAAAGCTAGGAATTTCCGATTGTGCGGCTTTTTCGGATCACTAGCTCTGGACACCATGATAATTCAACGTACGCCATTACAGAGGACCCCAGCGACCCGTTTCGTTAAATACCGCACACTGGGTCGTAGGTGGTTCTATCATATGATAAAAGCCGCGGTCGAAGTTGGCCATTTTCAAGTTGTTTTTGGATCGGTGATTTTTTCGTGCTGAACGTCCAAGTTTAAAAATTCTTAAAGCGAGTGAAAATTTGATTTGTGAAATAAAACTCCTAAGTTAATAGATCTTGAAACAGTCAAAAGTTTGCATGTGCTTCAAATGCGTTTTCATACTTCACGGGATGTTTGCTTTTGAGTTCCGTTGATGCCACGCAACTGAAATGGACGGCACCGGCAAAGCCTGGACCAAGTTTGCCGTCTTTGCGCACACGGGATAGGCCCTACCAGGGGAGCGCCGAAGGTTATTTTTACGTGGAAAAAGGTCAGATTCCAGGAATCTAGACGAATAATTTTTCAAGATGTCCAATTTGTTTAAAATTATCAAAATAAAAATTCTTCGTCCCGGGTTTCATGACCTCTAGCAATCTCGCTCATAGTGTGAGCGTGAACAATTGTGTTTTTATGGGAAATTTAACCACGCATTCACAACACACTGATCTTCACGTTTAGGAGAAATCCAGCGCTCGAATGGTGTGTAGGAACCACGTGACCTTAGCTTTGTAATTGCTGTGGCGTGAACCGTTGGAATCCTGCTTAATCTCAAGATCGCGTATGCGTGAACTTGATATTTATTTGGACACTCAGATGATTTTTTTGTTCAATGTAAAGAAGTTTTGTAATTATTGGCCTCGTGATCACCCATTTTCTCCTTTAGCTTCACAAAGAATCGGAGGAATATAGGAATCTCTAAATGAATTGTTGTTGTAGTGAATAAGATCGCCAATAGTTGAAAAAGGATTGGTTCAAATTTACGTTATTTTATTAACATGGAATTTGACTTAATGCAGTACATACACAAAACGTACCGAGAGTGGCGTACATGAAGTAATATCCCACGAGACATTATTACGCGTATTGACCGAGACCGAAGGTCGAGGTCGATACGTGGAATAATGTCGAGTATTTATCCCATGCGCTTCGAATTCCTAAATTTCTTTCATTTTTTCCGCAGATGTTTACAGTACTTCACTCAGACTGTTCACGTGGCGGATCACATCCTCTATGTATGTACTTGCGCGTTAGGATGCAAGGTTTCTCTGGTAAAAGAAACAGTTTTAAATGTGACGATTTATTACTTGAAAAGAGATAAAAAAGATGAAAACAAGGGTAACTTTTCATTGAAATTGTAATATCTCCTGAAAATAGTTAAATAACAACAATATTTGATACTGTAGTTACCGAGGAATCGGCGCCTGAGTTCAGTACTGACGATAAAATATTTAGCAAATGAAAACTGAGATAGGACTGTCATATAATTAACAGTCCTGTTCCAGATATTATGATGTAGACCTGATTGTATGTTGAGCGTTATTTACACTGCTATAATCGTATTACTTTAAACTATTTTCCGAAAGTTTGGTAATCGAAACCGGCTAACGGCGTCGAGTCGACATTGACCTACCTTTTGAACTTTCCATGTCAGAGGTCACTGTTGAAGTAGCGCGGAGGTGAATACGGAAAACTTTATTACATGGCCGTATATCCCTCGACAGATTCAACGCGTATGGGATAAAAATTTTAATCAACGTGAACGTGATTATTTGAGTGAACTTGTCAAGCTTCCTCTTGTATTCCAAGTTCACGCTCACGCGATCTTGAGATAAAGCAAGATTCCAGGCTCACGCGCAGCATAATTAATTTGACCATGATGGTAATGCGCGAAACTAAATGAAGCCAACGCAACAGGCGTAATATCTTTATTAAAGTTTGTATATAATGTTAAAAACAAAGTATTGGATCAAACATAAGAATTTTGTATCTGCGTTCGGGTAGAATAGATTGTCTTAACATCGGTTCAGTTGGGCGATTTTGGTGATTCAAAAACTGAACACAACTAGCATTTGAGAAGGAGTTCCGAATTGTCTGGCGCGTGTTCGAACAGTTCATAACTTATCTTTTATTTTTAAAAGCACAGCCAACTCAGGCTCGATACGATCTTATCTGATTAGAGCAATTATCGAACAAAAGAGAACTGTCTCTCCAAACATAAATACGAGAATGGAGTTAAGCAGTCGTGTAAGATACTGGCTACGCCGGTCGACGTAATGAATGATGTCAAATTACGAAGCACCAAAACATGATTACTAATGAGCAATCAACGAATTGCGATTTAAAAACTTATAGGACATTGTTGAAGCTCGCAGAACAAAATATTAAAACTGTCTCCAGTGAAGAAATATTTCTGACTACCGACAGCAGCTGGATGAGCTGTACATGAGTTCCGACTTTGAAAAACTGTTCAGTCATGGCGACGATTGCTTTTATTGTGCCTTTAGGAGAAGATAATAATTCGGTCTTCTCAACTGCCAGTTGAAATTTATTGAAAACTGTTCTGAGGAAGACCACTCGGACTCATTCTTAGTTGATTTTCGTATACACATAAATGTCTTGCCATCTAATTGGACGCAGTAGAGACTGAAAAGTACCACGCTACATCTTCCTTATCAAATTCTATATCATTTAGGATTGCTATTAGCTCAATTAATTGCATGCCAATACTGGCAGTCTTTACAGTAAGACGCTGCCTCATATCGGCTAAATCAATGCCGATAATGGGTATTTGATTTGACCAATTGATTTTTTTCGTCGCGGGATGCAAACGTAAGCAAATTAAACAATGATACCGAATTGAAAGAATAAATTGCTTTTCTAATAAGTGGTAAGACGCGCCTCATGGTAGTATTTTATCGATCGTGGATTTTCGAATTTTTCTCTTCAGTAACTTCATCCTCTACTGAGTTGTTTGTTTAATTGATTGACGTGAACAGGATCAATAAAATGATTCAATGTAACAAACTGACGCTTCTTAATTGCATAGGAAACTGGACTCGTAGACGCGGTTTAACGTAGTTTTAGTGGAATTCAGATAAAAAGCGCACTGACCATTCCTGTGGGAATAGTCATTGAGAAGAGTTCCACGCTGAAACTTCACACATCATCAATATAAATATCATTCACGGGAATTTTTGTTGACGTAAACATTTTGAAACCTGATATCCTTTACATAACTGATCGATAATGCAATGTGATTAATCAATATTTATACTGGCGAAAAGTTACTTCCCAAATTTCACCATTGCTTATGAAACTCCTTGGTAGAACAGGCATTGTCAGGAGATTTTTTTCATTTTCGGCATTTTCATATTCGAGCAAAACTAATAATAATTCAAATATTTAATCCTTAAGAAATTGATTCATGAAGAGTGAGTGAATATTGATGGACATTATCCAACGCCAAGTTCTTTTTTATCACTATCGATATCAAAAAACTTTGATGAGCATGCCCACATGCGCATTTGGCAGAAGTGGGGTTATAAGGGATTGACTGGCATTGAATGACAAATTATGTTGTGGCACGTTACTAACGTATCCAATAGATTTCAAGTTTTGACAATACGGGCCATGCCAAAGGAATACACCACACCTGTGCGGTTGGCCAAGTGCGACAAATAATTCCGACAGCCCGTCAATTCTTTAGCCCAACCTGGGCTATGGGTTCGCGTAAGTAATTTTGGTTACCGGGTATGAAGCATTGTCGGTGCGCGTAGTGCGGACTTAAGAGGGTGCAGGGTCTGTACAGCGGGAATGGTGTCCGGCACTGGAGTTAAGGGCCAGGATCCAAAGCTGGGACTTAGAGACGCGGCTATGGAATCACTGCATACAAACTTGAAGTTGTGATGTTGAATATTGAAAGTTGTGATGTTGAATAATGAAAGTTGTGATGTTGAATATTGAAAGTCTTTTTGATGTGCTGAATACTCACCAGGGGCGGATACAGTGAAGCCACTGACTAGCTTTGGTGTCTCTGCAACAGTTAAAGCTGTCGGTCCACCGCACGTTTCCTTTAAAAATAAATAAATGCAATCTGAGTAATATTTCAGGTTATTGTTAAGTCAGACTTTCACATTTATATCATGTCACCTTTTGTGTGCGTCAAAGTACTTCTAACCTACGTGCCGTATGTGTGCAGGATTAGTTCCATAAGTACGCTTATGAAAAGCTGTGCTTATATCTGGAATTAGGCGCATGCACCTATATGCAAATATTTAAGTAAGAGCCACAAAGTTTAGACACGCTGTGTCTAATAAGCTCCAGAAATTGATTAACTAATTTCATAAACGATTTCACTGCAGCAAATTACTTTCAATGTCTTGCAGGTCTGCTTCGGCATTTTATTATAATTGCGATTCAGCTTATACGAATATTGCAGGCAATACAATTAGGCCTCATTTCATGATTAGACATTTCAAACATTTCTGGCGTAATTTTGAATTCGCTTAGTATAATGACTTGAATATCTAAATTACAAACAAGTTCAAGTTTTCAGTAAATAGATCTCAATCGTCTGTAAACACGAGTATAGAAAATACAGTAGTCTAATATTTGCCAACGCTCTCCCCAGACTCATTATCTATTTCATAGCGAATCTGCAATATATAGAGTGCTTACTTGAGTAAAATGTCTAAAGTACTTTACACAAAAAATGAACACATGACATTTATCAAAATTTCCAAATGGATTTGATATTGGCAGAATACGAGTATTCAGTTACTGCGCAACTGTTTTCCCTCACTATTATCGTAACATGTTCGCGTTCACAGCGACTAATTAGCATGTTTGAGACTATAGCCTACCATTAATGAATTCACCATATCCAGTATTTGTGTAAGGGCAAAGTTTTGCAGATATCGGTTGGGACAAAATTAAGGTAAACTTTTGGTTCGTTTTGACCACTAAATAGAGAGCGCTACATCTGCGGTCATGGTAAAAATACTTAACTACCGGCCATACCTGGCTTCCCGTGCATGTACTCGAACAAACCGATGGGTCTGCAGATGTCGTGTTCTCGAATAGAGTCTGGCTGCAGAAACAGGCTTGGCCTGCCATGATTCCGGAGTACCTGTAATATAAACGGTAAATTCGCTATTTGGGCTTAGATCCCTTTACTAACTGTCAGATAGCTACAACCAAAAAATACAGAAGTTCATAATATGATTCTAGAACTAGCAAAGTATATTTATAAGCATTGTATTAAAAGTCCAGATCATCAATTGGTATATTTAGACAATTTCTTAAAAAAATATTATAATGTAGAAAAAATATTTCCATGAAACTTTTGTGTATGCTCAACTTGGATCAAGAGCGTCTGCTTTTTCAAAGTCTTGTTAAACTGATGATTCGTAACGTCCATTTCTCCCCAGTAAACGTGATTGCGATAGAAAAGTGTTTCAGAATTTCCAATTAGTAAACTAAAGTTTTACACTTTCAACTAAGCCAAGTATAGGTGATAACGCAGTGATAAGCAACACCCACCGAAAACTTTTCCCGGCGCATCCATACCGACACACTTCTATCGAAAGCGCAGCAGGATCGTAGAAGTTGAACATGGATGTAAACTGACTTGTGACGTTCACAAAGTCATAACATGGTGACTGGCCGTCTGAAATAACAAGTAAATGTAAGGTCCATTACGACAAATAACGAAGATCACAGCAATTAAATTCTGTGAGCACGTCGTCTCATTATTTTTTGAGATAACTTAAACGTTATCTCATCAATAAAAACGTCTAAACTTAAGTAAAAGTGACAATATCGGCGAGACGGTGATTTTCTGAAATCAGTTCAAACGCGGATTCCAGTCGGCAACCATCGCGTTAGCACTCATAAGCTGTCTGCTGATGAGTTAAATCTCATTGGATAAATGATACAATATTTCAAATGTATTCAAGTGGTATAGTCACAGGCCTAGATTTCACGGAACGACTGGTAGACATCGCCGTGAACTGAAGATTTGTAATAAAGTTAAAAACAATAGATTTTATTGTTTTATAGCCCCGGCCAAAGCTAATAATTTCAAAAACTTTGTACCATCCAACAACAATCACGAAAATGCGTTTTCGACCGTAAAACCGATAATGTACCTTTAAGTAGCTCACTAAATCAAGTACAAATAATAAAACAGAGGAAACAGTCATATTTTCATGCAATCGCAAGTTGTTACCTATACTATTATGCATTATATAATGGTCATCCTGGTAAGACGACCAGTCAACACTTTTGAACCATAAAAGTCAAAGCATTTGCTGTCTGACCCTTTCAAAGTCAAGTAAGTAATTCCTTATCAACGATGGATCTAAAGTATAATGTTTTAGTCTTGTCAACACAATGAAAAATGCAAAAGTTAGACTTACCTGCCGTGGTAACAAATATCCCCTGAAAACAAAATTTCAATTCACATTAAATGATCATACTGCTGATATTTCCTGAGTTTACTGAACACTAACAGTCATTAAGAGAAAGGTCATTTTCGAAACGTGCTTAAATTAAAGTAGAAAAACATCAAACGATAAGAGTAGTTTATTGTAGCCATCGTCAGTACCTAAACAGTAGTTCTTCGAAAAGTTTTACGATTTTTCTTGTCAACATTTAACAAAATTTGAACCAAATTTTCAGCCCAAGTTTCAAATGATTTAGTTTTATTCCCCCTCAGTTTCTTTTGGCTTTTTGCAATAACTTTGATAACACCAGACGAATTTTGACGAAATCTGATTTCGCTGAAAATCGGTGAGGTTTCGTAGCATAGTTTTTCCAATCAATTTGTGTTATTCACATCTAGTTTCCTTGGTTTTGGCCACGACTTCGACAAACTAGATAACTGTCGAAGAAATTTGTGGCCCATACTTGGAACTATGTGTACTGTTATTCATGGTAACCAGTGTTATTCTTTATGCACCTCATTTTGTGTTCTCTTAACCCGGTATTTGTATTCAGGACCAGTCTAACCTATTACTCTCACCCGCTGAGATGACAATTCATTGACTATACAAAATCACTAAACAAACAAACACTATAACGGGGGACTACTAAATATTGTAATACAATTGAATTCTTACCATTCCTAATAGTGATCAGTCATGGAATTTCAAATATGTTAAAAAGTGAAATATCAGACTATGATATTTTTACGTATACGTTATCGTTACTGGATTAATCGTGTATTCTATTTCAATTACGCAATTCTTAACTCTTAAAAATATCACTATCTCGATTAAAAAATCATTTTTGAAAAATAACTCTAGCTGCACACTTATTTTTATCATGATTGCACGCACTGTTTACGTTATTGTTTGCGTACAGCGTTAGCTTGCATTTCATGTACAAACAGAAGCGAAACACAAACACGCCGTTTCAATATAAATTACATGTTTAAAATTGTAAGGAGGATATGCATTAAATACAAACAGGTACACAATGCTTTAAAGTAGAAAAATGTAAATCCACGTACTTACCGCCAAAACCACCACGAGGGCGCTAAAAGAAACTTTACCCATATTCATTCAAAGCATGCAAGCAACTTGCTCGCAGTTGTCTGTTTGAGAAGGCACTGTTTTTTATCGCGGGACTGTGGCCGATAACGACAAGGCCAATTCTCGTTGACGTGCTCTCCCCTTCTATGTTGATGAGCCGCTGAAGGGCTTCTTATGACCCGAATAGGTTCGGAAAATGTTTGTCGAATCGGACAATTGATTCGCCGCTAATTAACATTAATTTTTGATGAACCAAACTGCAAACAATGGGGTTATTGAACGGATTAGGCGTTAGAAAATCGATAAATGTTTCTTATCGATGGTAGTCACGCATTTTTAATTATGAGTTGAATTGTCGTGCAATCGGACGTGGGCAGGAAGGGTGGCCGGCCTAGTGCAGGGAGCATGGACATCACATTTAATAAGATGGTTAGGGTAGGGAGTAACTTGTATTTTGGACGGAGGTCGCAAGGACGTGAATCACGTGGGCAGAGACATGATATCTCTCCAATGGCGGTTGAAGCAGTAGGCCATAGAATATGTGTAAGCGTTAGAATTATTGTAACAGAACTTTTGTTTTTTTCACGTACCGGTTGTCATCTGCCAATCATCAATTTTTTGTGCGCGCACTGGCAAATAGAATTTGTCGGCGAAATGTGATCGCATGTCCATAAGAGTCAAGTAGCCACCATTCTTCGATCTCTGGTTTCCCCTAGACGTTAACGAAATCACTGTTTCACGGCTTTCCCTAATTGGTATCCAACACATCGCCATGGAAGTGCAAGCACCCGTTTTGAAAATATCATCGAGTTTTATCAACGCTAATGCGTATAAACGACTGCAGACAAAATCTCTCGGGAAACGGATCTTTTTAAATGTGCGATTGTTTTTTTTTGCTGTAACGTCCTCGCAAAACCAACAACTATTGTCAGGGGTATACTGGCGATATCACGAGTTATATTACGCCATCTGCCGGCCGGGTCAATCACGCTGTGACAAACCAGTGGGAAAAGCAAGTGAAACTTCGATTTTTCCAAATCTAAATGTGTAAACAGGTTTGCACCTACATTTATCCACAAAGTTAAAATAAAAGCTAAAGAGCTGCCTGTCTTCCTTTTGTGAGCAACGCAGTGAAACCTTAACTCTTGATTTGTTTTTGGAATCAGTGTCGTCTCGCCTCGTGTTTTTGGTTTCTGCCCGCTTCACGATCCAAACAATGTAAAATAATCATCATACTGACAAAAGCCCTTTGTTTTTTTGTTTTTTTGGGGGGGGGTTCAAATTAAGAAAGTCATAATTGCAAAAATATATTTGCACACAAGTTTTCGATCGCAATTAACTCTTGTGATATTCGAAATAAAAAATGACCCTATTTACATTTTAACACGTAGATGTGTCGTATACATAAAGACAACCACCGTAAACGACTAGTCATGTGTATCTCAGGAAGTTTAAAAAAAGGTGTTCAAAAGAATTTGCGTATATTACACGTACAACAGATTTGAACATTTTCAAGGGTGGCAAAGAAAAATAGAAACATCCGTTTGGCATAATGTGTAAATCTCTTGCACTTACCACAGTTAAATAATATACATGTACTGAGCGTCTATGAACTGTTGCTGTTGTTATCGACAATACAGACTTCACTTCTTGTTAATAAGATACGTTGACACGAATAACTCAATTCGTACCTGCTATTTAATTTTTAAAACACGTTGCGCACCCAGTTGGCGTGACATCACAAGCAGGAACAATGAGATGGTCTGCAGAAAACACAAAAATGATTATTGGGTGGCTTTTTGGGCACTTGAAGAAATACCTGAAATTTCGTTGCAATTCAATTTTTAAATCTTACCAAATATTTAAAATAATTGATGAGATTGCAATAAATGTCGCAAGAAATCGTCCTTCACTTGCTGCTTTCAATATAAGAACTGTGTTCAGTACTTCTGTGATCTCGCACAAGAAAATGATGATTTATGACTTATTTATGAAGCAGATGCCCCATAAAATCTGATTTTGTTCCAAGCAATAAACATTATGTTTTTCATAAAAATAAAGAAGTCTGGGCGCACAAATACCCGTTTAAGTTGGTAAAAAGTTACATCGGAATCGATAATTACCATAATGTAAGTTTTCCATTTTTCGGTCCTGTTTAAAATTCGAGTTGCACGGCATACACACTTGCGCAAACAATGCAGACGACTAACGACATAAAGCCCACCGTTTACCGTACCCAAGTCCACGAAGTATCACGCTGTATACATATAAAACATAAAAGAATCAGGGAATGTGTCAATACAAACACAATGTAACCAGTTTACAACAATTTCACAATCAAGTCCCAGAACGTATCTTCATCAATATCACACTCTAACTGTAGCCGTTCATCTCAGTGCATGCGCGCACCCAAGAGGGGGTCGGGGGGTCGAACAAACCCCCCCCCTCATTTGGCGAAGTAGGTAAAAGGTCCACCTCAGAGAAATCCGAGAAAACGAGGCGACAGTCCATTAAAAAAGCGCAGACGCACAGTTCACAGACCTGAAGGTGGTACCCCGTTTTTTTTAGTCCTCCCGCTTTTTTGTGAGCAAAAGGTCCACTTAGTTGTCAGAGACTCGAGCCCCCATATTAAAGGCTGGGTGCGCGCATTTCCCATATAAGATCAATTGAAACATATTGACCGGCACATGCTGTTATCCAATGATGATGATGTTTGTTAATTGTACATGAGAAAATATGTTGTATTAATGACAATCATAAAATGTTTTGACTTGTATTGAAAAACATGTGCATGGTTGAACTTACATCGAGTCATCCAAATCAATACGTCTATGTGAGTAATATTTTCTTTATTGAAACACATACTGCTTTAAAACTCATTTCTTAATATTTATTCCAAAATCAGATATTTTCCCGATGTACTAAGACAAACGAATCCACAACCTGTACATATGTCGAAGACGACATTGGAAAGTTTGTAGATTAGTACTGATTGCTTACGAGCTCTTTGTTTTGTGTCTTATAAACTGCGCAAAACGTGCATGGTAACCAAAACATCAAACCTGTACGACTGAATTGCCCACCAGTTCTATACCCAAAATACAAAATCTCCCACTCGAAACCGAGTGGAAATTGACCAAACCCACCCGGTATAGCATTAAGTAATGACCCGTGAAAAATGACTCCGAGTAGTTTTTTCACGGGGTCTAAATTTAATGTGAAGAGTTTTCAACCCATGAAAAAATGACCTCAAGTCGTGAAAAATTATCCCGTCATTATTCAACGGTTTCCCGCAACAGGGGGTTGGGATAATCAGGCATGGTACCCACGATAGAGGATCTTTCAACAAGTTCGATATGCGGATGTTTATGTCTGGGGGCGACCTCTGTGAGGGGCGGCAAAGGAAATCTACAGGCCTTGCTTTTTCAGGATATGCCGCATATTAGGCAGTGCAGGCCAGGAATATGGTGTTTGGGGGTTGGGTTGGTCTGTTCACGTGCTAAAACGATTATTTTTTTTTCGAACAGTCCTTCGTAACTGGCCATTTTTACCCTGCTCGTTTCAGGATATAATATATGACTAGGTACATGACGATTAATCCCAAAATACTTGGCACATGTTAAGAATCTTAAGATCGCAGCCAAGTTTTCTTACTATCAAAGACAAATTTGAATCCATGAGAGGGTCAAGCGCACGTGAGAGAAGAATTCAAAATTTCTCACCTGAGCGACGCACAGTATGTATATCAGATTAAGGCCGGGGAGGGAAAGGAGCGGTTAGAAATGATATGCGGGAGCGGGGCTGATCTTTGTGCGACCAAATAATTACACGGTGTGGGGATATTACACACGCCAAATGTGCCTGGTGCTTGATCGGGGGGACGTCACATCCGTGAGAGAGGATTAGGGTGCGTGGGAGAAGAATATTTGCACGTTGACATTCCCGAACAATGCAAAGGAAATGAAGTCTGTGTTTTTTGCTTTTTAACGTTAAAAACCTGTTATTTATTTATATGACCCCATGGGATCATTTTTTCACAGTAGTTCACATTAAATCTAGACCCCATTAAAAGGTGACCCGGGCCATATTTTAACATCAAAAAGTTACCCGGGGACATTTTTCAATTGTGTGAGAAGTTCCCATAGATAATTTTTCCCGACATCATTAATTAAAGGAGAATGCCACCCAAAAAACAACCTATTTTGTATCAATTTAGATCGAGTAGTTCTACTCGATAACGGCAGGTTCGGTTGCGTTACCTAACACCTGATGGCAGACGGAGGTGTTGAAATTATCCAATTTGGCGTAATTGGTTTCACTCAGTCTGTTCAGCAGTTCACAACACGGGGTGTCAGCTTATCGCTTGAATTCATCGTTTAACACCAATAAATCACCAAACTTCGATTTTAAACCCTTAAAAATACACCGAGTTCTTATTGTTGTTTTTTTCGCTGTTACGGATTTACTGGTATTTGGACACACCGTAGCCTTCAAAGTTCGGCACTGAGGCCAATTTACCAAGGTCTGTAGCAGGAGTTTGGGGACTGTTTGCAGATAAATTCGAAGTATTTTTCCTTGAAATACAGACAAGAGAACCTAGATCCGTGTTGTTTATACTTGTGGTTTTTTGAGCTCTAAACAAACAAAACGCTTGTTATTCCGGCCAGTGGCTCAGAACCCGATCAGGCCTGTCGCGGCTGGATTGACTCGTTATCCCGGCCAGTGGCTCGGAACTCGATCAGGCCCGTCGCGGCCGCCGGGACTGGCACGAACATAAACCAGTTTGAGTTAAAAACTAAACCTCCAGTCACGAAAGGACTATAATAGTGAGCCAAAGAAATAATGTTCACGTATGTGAATTAGCCACGAAACAAAAAATCTCTTGCCGGAGGCTGCGAAGTCGGGTTCCCCCGGCTTCCACAGACCATGGCAAAGGTTGTACAGTAACAATGGTTTGAATAATGCATTGTATTTCTAAATAAAGATTCCCCTAACATGTGACAATAGCATATAAAATCGAGTAATTGTTTCACAACAGCTTTCTGTCAGTAAACACTGAATTAACATGCGCTCACACGGCCTCGGTGCCCGGTCAATTACCGTTGTTGCCGGCATCAAAAGCCGGTAACGCAGTGGTTTATTCATTGCAGGCTTCTCAATTTCCACTCACGAGCACACCAAGGCAATACAAATGGTATCTAATGAGACAGACTTTGTTTCAGTTTCATACAAGCATTGGTTAGAATCATTTTAGGATGAGAATAATTCATTTTGGAACAGAACTCGCCCGGCCCCAATCCCGCCAGTTAGTCAAGAGCTAACGATCCGACCCGTGAAGTCTACGTTGGATTGAATCCAACGTAGACTTCACGGGTCGGATCGTTAGGTTTCACAGGCTATCAGTTCGAACCGGAATACACTGATCAAGGAATACTAGAGAGGCGCCGTGAACATGCCGCTAGGCAACGGAACGTATGGGTAGTTTCTTTGGTAAGTCGGAATTCGTCAGAGAAATCACTGTCGACGAAATACCGGCCACAGACACGGATCGAGATGTTTCACGGCCTCAATCTTGCTATTAGCAGCATACATTTCATTCACTACCGCGAGCCACTTCCTAAACATTTCGGGCTCTCGAGGAAGTCGAAAAAACGATATACCCGCTTTCTTCACAGTTTTATAGTTCGGAAAAGCGGGAACCGATGCACTGCAATATAGCGGCATTTAATCTACAGACGAACCACTGACGTCGCTGCGTCGCTTCTCACCTTCCTCACAGGTTAACGCGACACCTCTCGGCAAGATGAGGTCGACCGTATATGAGGCGACGTGGATATAGACTGATTAATACGGTAAAAAAGACTAATTAAATAGGGTGGCATTCTTCTTTAATGCTACACCGGCGTATACCTGGGCGAAAGTACAGTGTACGTACCACCCTAGTGAGCAGCACGTCTCTGTGTATCTGTGTAGATGTACTCTATTTGCTTGAGTGACACGAATTAAATGCCGGATTTAAGCGTGCGCGATCTTACTGGTTTCTCTTGAAAATGATTAAAATAGATCGCTCGCTATGGATTGACAAGAGTGCAGCCGCACAGGCCACTCAGGAATTTGCCACTGGTTGCGATCTTTGTCTGATTAACTCTTAAAAACACATGTCCGTGCTACATCACATGCTTTTATGTTTCTAAACAAACTCAAACTCTTAAGTGTTTTGTATGTTAGATATCGCACTTTGAAAAGGGCAATTTGCCCCGTTTGTTTACATGGCGAGTAACCGTGTCGCGTGACTAGAAACAGGTTCCAATATGGGGTCAATTGATCGCCAGGATTATGACTGACGGCTTAACTGACCAATCAGAATATAGCATTCTTGTCGGTAAAGCTTATTTTAGTCTATACATGAGCTGCGCACCATAGAGGGCTGGGTGGCTATAGCCCCCCCCCCCCAACTTTTTTCAGTGCTTCGGCGCCCATGATCTATAGGCGGTGCACCACAGGTGGGCTGGGGGGGGGGGCTATAACCACCCACCTTTTCAGTGCTGCGCCGCCCATGCTATAGCTCAAGTTGTGCGATAAAAATGGTGAAAGGTGTTAATATGGCGTGTGTAGTTCTGACAGCCGTTATACAGCTCGAGAAGAATATCCCGTCATTTTGGGGGATTCCCTAAACCAAGTAGTGTTATCGACTGTGTAAACGATGGATCAAACTGTGTGGACGGCCACACGAGCAGCTAAACTTGGCAATGTTGCAGGAATACTTGAAGGTTAAACACAAATTCATTTGTTCCAAGATACGTACTTTTCAGTTTGGTGGCTATATTGTAGGCCTATCTGATTTTGACTCCGGGGGCGCCTTTGTGTCGGCACCTGCTGGATCCCAGCATTAGTCTAGTGGCCCGAAATTTATTTATAAGGACATTTTTATTATTGTCATGCCCACACCCAGGGGTGGGGGGGCTCGAACGAGCCACCCATTTGGCTAAGTGGGTAAAAAGGTCCGCCTCAGAGAAACAAAGTCCGAGAAAACGAGACAAAAGTCCACTAAAAAGGCGCAGACGCACACTCAGTTCACAGACCAGAAAGTGGTACCGTTTGTTTAGTCCTCCCGCTTTTTTGTTAGCAAAAGGTCCACTTTGTCAGAGATTCCGGAGCCCCCCCCCCTCTCATATTAAAGGCTGGATACGCGCATGCAGTGTACAAATCCGTTCTCGTCCGGGTAAGCGCCCACCACCAGTTAACTTCTTATAACAAGACCATGTTCGATTAATGCCCAGCCGATGCTTGAGTTATTTTCAATTCAAACGCCCTGTGCGTTAACCCGGCAGGTTAGGCTTACAGTAAATTATCGTTGTTCCCACATTGCAAGGAAGCGACAGCAAACATTAGCCGGGTTTGAAATGACGAACTGTGTGATATTTAATGAACCCGCCACAAGAGCAGTAACAACAACGATAAAGCTAAAAAGTGCCTGACGGAAGTGAAGCTTTTGTGGGCAAACGCTGAGGTTTTTCTAGTAAGTGACTCGGTGATTTGAAATCGAGGTCATTTTTGCAATATAAATGACTAGAAGCCAACGTCAGTAATCAACGATTTCTAACAAAAATCATGACAAAATGAAGTTAGCTGTTTTACAACTCTGGTCAATCCTAACTTGATACTTCAAGAAGTCTATCCTACCCAGCAACAATGCCGAAAAATAAGATTTTTTGCCCTCAGCCCGATTGTGTAGTTTTGATAACAACTTTGCCGTTGGCAACTCCAAGGTGCAACAATCGTTATTTCCGGTACTTGTATTATCTTAGCTTGTTTCCTGTCTGCGTCAATGACAGAAATGCTGTTTGAAAGACGACGGTTCACATTCAATAACTCATCTCGAATTATGTTAGCGTTTCACAAAACCCAGTGTAATTTTTAGGATTTTTTAAATGCTGGTTACGATAAATATAATGTACAACAAATAGAGTTAAGCCCAGAAAGAGCAAGAAAGCATTTGTCTGGTGTCGAAAGCGTTTAGAATACACTGGCACACTAAATGGAGTCCAGCCATGGTCCAACTGACTGTTTCATGGACGCGAACGCAACAGCCATTCTTCTATGTGATGAGCAGTCAACTGAAACTTTCAACTGCCGTTCTCATTACGCGAAGAGTGCGTTTTTGACTTCATGAAAGGCCGATTAGATTTTCGGAGTGTCTGGATCGTGAGTTTTTGGTGAAGTCAGTTGCGTTCTCTTGAAAGGGCTTAGAGTCATTCGCTCTTGCGATGAAGTGCATCTTTCGAGGCTCCGACTACTTCCAACTGTGGTCTCAGTGGCGAACGTCACGTGATATATCGCTTGTGCGCCAGACACCTGTCGTCTGGTCTCAGTGAATGGAACTACGGTGTTTGTCTTCCAGTGAAACAGCACATGCTTGTAAGCAATGCGGAATTGTTTACTACGCAATCCGTATATGAAACTGTTAACACACGAATTACTCATGGCGAGCCAAGCTGAGTATCGATGCAAATACGGAGACCACTTGTCACGCGGGTCAATTATCGTAACCAATCCGAAAGGAACCCAGAAGATAACGAAGAAGAGAAACACAATGAACAACGTCATAGTGGCCTTCTGTTTCTTATCATTCTTGGTGGATACGAGTCCGTGAGAGTGCAGTATTTTGGAGACGGACCGAATGTGAAGAAATATCTTGCCATACAGAACAAATATGACAATCATCGGAATTACAATGCCTATTAAGATTAAGTACATTGTATGTTGGTAATCAAGTCTTCCAAATGAACACACCTTCTCTGCTTCTATGTACACATAATGGCCGAAGCCAAACAGAGGAGTCATTGAACAGACGGCGCTCAGAATCCAAAAGACAACCACCATGACAGAAGTGTTGATCTTGGTGAAAATATCATCGTATTTGGTATTGTGGCATATTGAGATATAGCGATTGAAAGCTATGGTTATCAAACCATAGATAGACAGACCACTGCAGAAAAGGATGAGAAAGCCCATTATTGAACACAACGAGTCTTCATTCCGCAGAACATTTCCCTCCGCGATGACATTGGCGAGAGTGATAGGAAAAAGTACAGACGTCACAAGTAGGTCTGCAATGGCCAAATTTAGAATGAACACGTTACCGATCTGTTTACGTAGAGTTGAATCTTTGAACACGGCAGCCATTATAAGCAGGTTGCCCGTAACACCCAGGCTAATAAACAATACCAGCACAAAGGATTCTACGATAATCACTGACAGGGGTTCTCGTTGACCGGAAGTCTGGTTGTCTAGACACCCGTGAATGAGACCTGTGTCGTTCATTTTACCTGAGGAGAAGAAAACCAACACTTGTAAATTATACAGAAATACACACTTTGCCCAAATTAATACATTAATGTCACTAAGATGCCATCCTTGTTTAATCAGGGGACCAAATCAGTTTCTAGTTCTAATTGTAAAACTAATTTGTCACAAAATTTCTTCTAAGTGAAAGTTAAGAATTTCTTGTGGTACACGAATAAAGACGAAGAACTGATAATAATGATAGTGTGTACGGCGGGAATATTATTCTCAAGTTTCCACAGCTTTTAGGACATTCTTTGGCAGACGACTCATCATGTATTCTGGTGCCCGTTCCGCTGACGCAGTACAATCGCTAAAACACATGAGATCACGCAAGTCTTCGCGAATCTGCGTCATGCATCACTTCGCTGGTTCCCTGCGTGCCGTTAGGTGGTCGGTAGCCAGCACGCCTCGCTGGTTCCCTACGTGCCTAGCCAACACACAGCTATCACGCAGTGGCACGCGCGCTTTAGCATTGGTTGTTGTAACCTCAGCAGTCATTGGTTAGCTTTACAACACCGTGAAAAAATGGACTGTGAACGATTTTTAGCCTTTTTTTTGTCATGCAAGTGGCGTCGCAGCAACTATTTTATTTCTGCAGTGATGTTTTGAGCCGCGTGCTTGAAGCACAAAACACACATCTGGCCGATTTAATCGGTGTGTTATTCATACTGTATGAATTCAGGACAGTATCGTAAAGAAAAGTCATCGACAGTAGAAAGATGCACTCCGAAAAGGCGCAACCACAATTTCTAGGATTCACATTTCCTGAACATAAATTTTAAGCACCGATTTGTCTGTACAACAGACCACATTTACACTTCAGTCCATCAGGCATGCCAGTTTGTTTGCGTAAAGTGCTACCTGTTGAGAATTCGACTAGCCAATTAGAAACGCCGGTGTAAAAAAATTCGCGAGGAAAAGTAAGTGATACCTGCGTGCTGGCTGCTGACCACCTAGCGGTACGCAGGGAACCAGCGAGCCAGCACGCAAGCTAAGCACTTGATCACACTAGTTTACAGGCTAGAACTCTTGCGTCTACGAACTCAACCCCGCCGAAGTTGCTGCGTGAAATCATAGGAAAGATTAATCCTACCTTTACAAATTCATGACTTAATGTTATTTTTTTCTCAACAGACGGGAGCATGCTCAGTAAAATACACCATGTATAACCACGCTATTAAAAGCCCCTATAATTGCACCTGATTAGTATGTTCGAAACTGTGCCGTGGTTAAGATGAATTAAATATTCCCCATTTTACTTGCTCCTTGATTTTGCTCAAGTTTCACCGGCAATATTAGGCACAAGCATCTAGATTCAATAAAAGCGCATAAACATACATGCGCATGGACCTAAACTTAGGCGCGCATATATGGTATTGGTTAGGCAACATACGAGCAATGTTTTTCAATTCATGTCAACTAAAATATTGTTTTGCTTAATGCACGCACGCCAACATTTTCGTATTATACGTTTCACGGAATTTTGCATTTTACTTTTACAAGATAATAAGCACATGATAAATTGAAAACTCAGTATCTAATATTTTGGATTGGTTTGCATGCATCTAAAATATAAGTATTCAAAATATTGATGTAAGCAACTTTTCGAGACCTACAATGGACATTATTTGAAATTTGATTTACAGATTGATGAAGTTTCAAATGATGGGTTGCATATTATGAAAGCAAGTTCTTTACCATTAGGCCAAAAAGGGTGCAATTAAATTAGACCACTTTCGTTTATAACGTGAATATTATAATTATTATTTTTACTTGAACGGAGATTGCGATAAATAATAAAATCGTACTTACAACTTTTTGCCTTGAAAATGTCACAATCTTCTTGCCAACTTCTTAAAAACAAACTTATCCTTACAGTAAAGAATTTCAAGAATACCACTTTGTTCTCACATGAATGCCTGGCCTCAAGGTTCTTTCTTACGAGTTTCAGAATTAAAGACGGGTAATTTCCGTTTGAGCCAGTCGAGTTTCCGAATAACCGGCCATTTCTATAGTTTCTATAGCTTCTTTTAATGCTCCAAGTGTTCGATGGTCCTCAGAGACTTAAAGAAACTTCAGATAATAGGAACACTGGGTTGACTGGCAGCGATGCAATGTTTTAACTGTTGACTATACATTCAGTGCAACATTTGTTGTCATATCGATGCCTTTCCCATACCGTCACTTTCAATACTCTAATCGGGGAGCTTTTCAGCACGGTGCTCCCTCAACGCTTTAACCGCGGTAGCCAGTTTACATCTTTAATCCCAGACTACACCACGAGAGATCGCACCAGCAGTAGTGCTAATGCCGAAACGGTAACAGCAGACGAGTTCGCTAAATTCCAAACCAACAGTGCTTAGTATTAGATAAACCCCCCACTGGCGTCACAAAACCAAAGTTCGATTAATTTGACCACTAACCGTAATTAAATTAGTCTCTAATTGTTATTTGATCAAATTGGAGGTACATTCATGCCTACGGGAAGATCTGACAGATTGTTGAACGTAGGCTCTACAAGTTGGTTTGTCACGGCGTGTCATTTCATGTGTCGACCATGGAGTCAATAAATAAGGCAGCGGCAGTTCTTTGCAATCAAGAAATCATTTTTGATATAAATAACGATAAGTTAGTGACCATTTCAAATGGTTTACATCAAAATTTCGCTTCTTGGACAGAACACGTTTCGTGTTTATTAAGCCGCTTCAACGCTTGTCCTTTTAAGTTGGTGTCATTCGCCAGGTTCATTAGTCATATCACCGACCGAGCTTCGCCTGAGCTGATAAAATCATCAAGAACTGAGAAACGCAATGTAAATAACAAAATTCCCTTGGCATTCAAAGAAACATGCACACAGAGGCGCAATAATGGGTTTTGCGCGCTACATTTCATTTCGCAGCCAACAACACAATGTACGAATTTGAGAATACGCATAGCCACTTAACACAGTGCCTGCTCTTTCATTACCCGATTCTTTTTTGGGATTTCGGGTACAGAGATGGCTTTCAGCCAGCAATAACCGCTGCGACAGTATGGAAAGATTCTCATGGACAAATAGTTGTCTTTGTCTAACCGGCATCTTCAGTCTCAAAACTTATTTGACGCTTACCCTTGCATTGTAGCAGGTTTCAGCAAAAAATACTGATTCAGCACGAAACACGGTACATAGCAGTGACCGACGAATAAGAGGTATTGCGCGTCGAGACACGGGGGACTGGCCTCATTGGTGGCCACAAATTTCACGGCCATCTCATATAGGCACAACAATTTTCGGTCACATAAAGGTTTCAATGCCGATCCGACGAGTTGGCAGCAGAAATATGACCGTATCCGTCTGTCGTTATAAGCTCATGCAAAATTGTAGGGTGACACTTGGCTTTCCTTGATGGTTTATGACCCTTGATAATTGGCCCATTAGGTTGCACGGCGCAGAGTTAATGAAGCAGAATACCTACTGTGAACCATTTTCAAACCTCAGGTAATAAAAGTCACATTTCTAGTCAAATTTTCAAAATTGAAAAACCTTACCACGTGTGCATTTCCGAACTATTCAGACATGCTATTTAAAAAAATTTCAATATGAAAATTTAAAAAAATAACGTTGTCGACCTCAGTGTTTACAAAGGCAATTTCGCGCATGAGTACCCAAGTTAATATCCAGAGAACGATAACATCAGCTGAAGCTGGACAGTTTCTTTGAAGTTAGCGGCGGATTTCAAGGTTGGTGAAGTTGCCCAAACTCGACCGGTGAGGGTGTCAGGATAGGATTCTTTTCATGATTATCACGAGTGGGCAACCTTAAGGTGTCGACGTCAAAAATGAACAACCCGTACTAACGATACGCTAAAAATAGCCAAATCGCACAAGGTGTAGACGTCACTTGGCTGCGCTTCGTCTAACCATGGCATTGTCCCAGACGGTGGCATACTTAACAACTGTTCCCAGGGACCGTCCCAATTTTTGAAGCTTCATCCGTATCCAGCCAGGTCAAGTTTTTGGGATGTCCGCGACGATATTTGATAATATACCAACGTCGTTGTGTTGATACGTGGCTATAAAATTTCCACACTTCTACCTCCCCGATCCATTTTTGTGCGTTACGGGGGACATTTTCCCGATTTGAGGTGTCCTTCACCTAGATATACCGACATTTTTTTATTTTGCAACAATGGCAAATATGCAGTCGCCAGGAGCATCCCTGATAGACATCATTTTTTATCAGTTTATACAAATCCAGAGCCCCGAGTTAAGCGGGTCTTCATGCTGTAGCTTCGTTATATACATGTAATTCGGCACCAAAGGACACTGAACAAGGTGCATCTGTGGTATCTATTATGATTACTCCACGATAGGCACCCGCCTCATATTCTATTGTGTAGTGCCAGCTGGGCTGATTTCTACGGAGGAGCGTCTTGTGACGTGTAGTTTTCTATCAGCTGTAAACTAAGACTGTTCTATTAAAGGCATTGATGCTGTAACAACAGTGCTTTAAACAAACCAGTAAGTCTTTTTACATTAATTTATTTACCGTAATTTAAACGTCGCAAACGACACATATACATGTATATATAGTTCAGCTTCATCTTTGATAAATGTCACATTTTCAATAACAGAATCACAAAATTTAAAGTGTAACAAGAGCAACGCGGACCGTTGAAATGCGTCCACGACTGCACCGCAAACGGTGTTGCTTCTAGCCGTGTTTATTTGTATCACAAAAAACAGCACGGAATACATTGAGCCAATCCAAAAATGGGAAGGTGTCGTCTCTAAAAACTATCGGCCAAAGCTCATGAAAATCTGCCAAATTTCACAAAGATCTTGCAAAGGGTTAAGAAAATACAGCTGTGAACGTAAAAAATAAAATTGCCACTAGGGGGCACAGCAGTAGTCGGACCTGTCAAAATGTCGTCCTTGTCCATAGTCTAATACACTTGCTAAATTTGATAAAGAGGGTTTGGGAGAAACAGTCATAAATGCCACAGTCACAGTCCAAGTGGTACAAAAATCATCATCAGCCGTCCTCTTTATAGCAGAAACATAAACCTCAATTTTCCAAACAATCCTTAGGATGGGTTGGTTGATAGAGGGGCAGACGCCAAAAACAGATCAGAAAACAGTAAAAATGGCCATTAGATGGCACAAAATATTGAAATCCACCTGAAAACGAGATCATGCCATGTTTTTTTCAATAATAGAAGGGTATTTACCAAATTTCATAAAAATCCCACGATGAACTTCAAAGAAACACAGGCAAAAATAATAAAATTGCCACTAGGGGAGAGACCATTTGTCCATACGTCCGAAAGTCGCCATCGTCCATTGTCAACTTCATAAAAATACACTTGCCAAGTTTAATAAAGACGCCAAAATACAAGACTCCAGAACAATAAAAAAATGACCACTAGGTGGTGCAAAATACTTGAATCCATCCGAAAACGGAAAAGTAGTGTCATCTCACTAATAGGTAACTATTTGTCCAATTTTATGAAAATCCATTGAGCACCTTTGAAGATACAGAGGTAAACGTTAAAAAAATTAAAATTGTCCCTACGGGACACACCGATAGTCACAGCCATCTAAAAATTCACTCATGCTGTCCCCATCCATAAAATGAACATAACAATGTGCACAATTTTATGAACATACATCAGAGGGTTTTGGAGGTAGAGGAGTGGACGCCGGACGGATGGACGCAGGACGGACAGGGATAATGGCATAATGCACCCATATAAATATGTGGACTCATAAAAACATTGCAATATACATTAACAGAAATCTGAAAATTGATACCCGAGTATTGCAAGACAAATACTGTGTTAATTAATATACCAAAAGTGCCAAGCAGTAATAACTAGGTCAAGCCGAAGTGTCAAACTTCAAACACAAAGCAAGCACGGATCCTCTTGTCAATGCAATCAATGAACTTTATTCAGTCCAGAGTGTCATTGTGTGTAATTAGGAACACCACAAAACAAAGGGTTCCACTAAAACGTGAACCAAAACAATGAATTTCAAAGACAGCGCTGCACTGAGGTAAATACCTAAAATTAGGGTAATCACAGCCAATACAATATCATAAACAGAATGACATAATTTTCTCTTGGTGTAATGATAAAATCCAAGTTTTATTATGACAAAATTTCTAGCTTCGTTTTTCAATTTCCACATAAACTCCATGTTTGGGGACAATAGCTGTCTTGGACGTCAGCGACAAAGGCACCTGAAAAAATTTAAAGTTGATTTACAAAATTTCTTGTGACTGGCAATGAAGTTGACATCAGGTAATTTTGATAACAGTTGGTAGATTTTTGACTAGAGTGAGAATTGGAATTGCTAACAATTGTTGTTGATAGTGGTAGATCATGTTATCAATAATATTATAATTATGAATAAACAAGAGCAAAAAAAAAGTGGTGATATGGATCCCCCCTGAGTATCGCATGTAGCACAGATATAAGGGTTAACATTTACCACTAAAGACAACAATGCCTGAAATTTTGAAACAGCCTGTAGGGGGTGCATAGTAAGTCAGCAACACTCTCCTTAACAGGAACACTCTTGCCAAGATCGTAAAATAAATAAAACTGCCACTGAGGGGCACACTGCCACTACATGGCAGGCACTCCATCAAATCCATCTGAAAACAATAACATGTCGTTTCGTTCAAAGAAACCCATTTCCAATGTTTATAAAAATCCGTCCAGGAACTCCAAAAAACAGATGAATATGAAAAAAATAAAACTGACACCATTGTTACAGCGGTAGTGGTATCGTCTTTAAATTGTCATCATCTGTTGTTACCTTCATAGAAATACTCTAGCCAATTTTAATGAAGAATCTGCACATAGTTTAGGAGATACCGCCATGAACGGAAAAACACTGACACTAGGAGGTGCCTCAATAGCTGAAGGTGTTTAAAAATCTTTATCAGTCATCCTCTTCCCAATAGGAACATATGCCAATATTCTTAACTTTTCTTCAAGTGGTTTGGCCAATAAAGGAGCAGACGTCAAAAAGACAGACTCAAAAGCACCAAAAGCGGCCAATAGATGGAGCAAAATACATTGAATTCTTCAAAAAATGGTAAGGTGGTGCTATCTCTATTTGCCAAACTTCATGAAAATTCATTGAGAAGCACACAAGATGCAGAGGCAAATGTAAAAAGCTAAAATTGACACTAGGTGGCACACTGGTCGTAAGATCTGTCCAAAAAGTCACTCATACCATTACATACAGAAAGGTACATATCTGCAAAATTTTATGAACTTAGATCAAGGGGTTTTGGACATACAGCAGCGGATGCCAGATGGACGACAGCCAGCTGGACACGTCAACAGCATAATGCGCCCTCATATACATAATCTGGGCGCATGAAAAATGAATACAAAGACACATTGCGCATATACTTAGTTAAACATCATTGCATTGTGCTATAAGGTTAACGTTATATTAGGTTTTCTTACAGAATTCACATCAATGCAAAAATGTCAAATAAACCACCGCAATTCTGACAAAAACCTTACCTCCGTTTCTGAGCATTTCCTTAGAGCAAACTTCTGCAGAACTCTGACCAGCACCGTCTTCATTTCAATCATGGCGAACCTCAAGCCTATACAGTTTCTGGGACCGCCACCGAATGGAATGAACGCATGGGGATGCCTCTTTGCTTTTTCACTTGAACTAAACCTATTAGTTACACAAAAAACAAGTTAGTAGAAACATGAGCCAATTTTGATAGGCATAGCATGAGGCAACCAAACTGTGATTCCAATTATCGCAAGATAAGCATAAATTTTGATTTCCTAGGCCAAATGAAAAATACATCCCCTCCACATTTTAATGGATCACCTACAACTATCAATTTGGTGATTACTCACATTAGAAGTGAATTTTTGATTTGAGAACAACTGGCACTTCATTGCTTCTAGAGACCAGACTCAAAATGTCTGAATGGTCCTTGAGCCTAGTAATGACAAACCCATAGTTGTTCTCANACAGTTTCTGGGACCGCCACCGAATGGAATGAACGCATGGGGATGCCTCTTTGCTTTTTCACTTGAACTAAACCTATTAGTTACACAAAAAACAAGTTAGTAGAAACATGAGCCAATTTTGATAGGCATAGCATGAGGCAACCAAACTGTGATTCCAATTATCGCAAGATAAGCATAAATTTTGATTTCCTAGGCCAAATGAAAAATACATCCCCTCCACATTTTAATGGATCACCTACAACTATCAATTTGGTGATTACTCACATTAGAAGTGAATTTTTGATTTGAGAACAACTGGCACTTCATTGCTTCTAGAGACAAGACTCAAAATGTCTGAATGGTCCTTGAGCCTAGTAATGACAAACCCATAGTTGTTCGCAGTCCAAGAAACCACTTCCAATGTGAGCAAATACTGACAAGTTGAGGTCAACTTAATTTAGAACCGCTGAGCTTAGTCATAGCTTAGCGCTTTTGACATAAGGCAGGACCTGAGTTAAACACTTCACGGATTAGTCACCACGCACCCATTTACCTGTTAGGATCGAACTTGTGAGGCTGAGGCCAATAACGTGGGTTGTAATGAAGCCCCCAAGTGTCAATCAAAATGTTAGTGCCAGCAGGAATATGCAGATCTCCATAAGTACGTGCCTCCTTGCACTTTCTAGTCACTAGTCTGTAATGCGCAAGATGAGTACAGCAAGTTTAATTTCAAGTTTAAAATCTGCTGCACATCATGACTTCCAATACTTACACCACACACACCATGAAATTGATCTCAACTCATTTCTCACTCAAGTTACAGTGACAGTGATATCTCAGCAATTTAGGTCGCAATATGGTGAACAAGCGAAATTTCAATTTTTTTTCACAAAAGATAAGTACACGGAGCACCAAATGAATATTTCTATCTTTAATAAAGTCTATAACACAGTGACAGTCTGACAATATGTTGATGAATTATGGACATTCACAATTCTGTTGGAAACCTTGGAATATTGAAAAACTTTGGCAATTATTTGTATCTGAAATTCGTGAGATTTTATCGTAAGAACTGATTGCACTGGTTGACACTAAGACCACCAAGAGATCGCTCGTTGTACCCAATGACTGCGTAGTCTGAAGCAATAACAGTCAGTCAACTCTTTAAATTCCCATAGACCATTTCTCTTCGAATAAAGAACGACTTGCATTATGGGTAAGTGGCCTTAGATCAAGCGTGCGCACAGAGATGTAATGAGTCAGACATCTTTTAACAACAGATGGAACTCTCTACAGTTCACCAAATTACCAGCTAGGTGTTTATTCAAGACATAGTGCCAATTTAACAATGACTTGTTAACCCCAGAAACTAATTATAAACCCAATGATTATTAAAAAGTGAAAGCTTAATATTACGTAGGATCATAGAAGAATGTCCAAATTTGGCTAACTTCATCATATCTCAGAACACTGTGATCATTGGATCAATTGAAACTCTCAAATACAATGCTTTGTGTTCTCCGTGTTGTTCAGATCCGAAAAGTTTTAAAAATGATGCACTTTTTCAAAATGGTATCGAAAAGGACTTTCATCGTTTTTACGAACAAACCTGCATTGAAAGTTGTATGAAACTAAAAACGAAATAACCTTGAAAACTGAAACAGGATCTTTGAGATTTCCTAGTAATAGAAAATGAATATATTATTTAGTTTTGCCAACTAGAAGTTAAATTTATAGTTTTCTGTAAATATTTGACTAATTGCACAGGGTTGTTGATAAGGCCTTATGTAACCTTAATTGAACCAAAGCGGCAAGAGTGTAGTCAAGACGCTCATGAGGGCGGATGTCGTCCCCTCACTTTTTCAAAATTTTATTCTCTCACAAGTTGAGGTCTAGACTGAACTAAATTTTACATCACGGTTCATATTCTAAGAAAACATCTTGATACAGTGTCAAGCAGACGACAAGAATTTCTGTTGTAGTTCTTCAATAAGCAATGTCCAACTATTTTGAAAATCCTAGGACTACAACATTGCATGCTGAAAATGGGAAACAATCATCTACCAACTTACAGTCCAGCAGTACCATACATGCGCAGCACTTCATTGATAACCATGTCAAGGTACTGCAGCTTTTCAATGTTCTCACAGGTGGCCATATCCTAAAAACAAGATTATTGAAGATACCAATAATGTTCAAGGTAAAAGTTGCCAACATATCCGCTGAGACATGTCTATAGGCATGGGAGCAATTGGTGAACTCTGATTGTTTGAATTGCAATCATGTGAAATTAAGTAAGTTAAACATTAATTTGCCACAACAAAAAAAAAAACATTACAGTGGTGTCTTTTAAGATGTTGCAGTATGTGAAATCACAATCAAAGCTCTCTCAATAACAACCAATTTTTACCCATAGTTCATAAATAATTTCATTTCAGAAAATAGTAACTCAAAAGTAGACATTATCCGAAAATAAATTGCAGCCATGACATTCCACAACTGTAAATATTAAACAAAACTAAATGAACATGACAATGAAACAGTTTGTGAACCTCAGGAGTATATATTAAGAAAACAAGTAACAGTGACCACAGCAATTTGTGTTTAAAATGCTTTTTGAAATAAAACTATGAAGTGGAGAAACTCGTAGGATTTGGAATAAAATCTATGAAAAATAAAAAATTGATAAAATTCAGATATTATTCATCTTTGTTAAGTCATTCAAGTAACAAACAATCCAGCAATTAATACCATTAATAAAATAATCTATTAAACAAATTAATCTACTGTAACCTGCCACCTCAGATGGTACTTGAGCGTCTATTTCTTTGCAAAGTTTGTCTTGCACCTCAGGGTTCAGAGCAAGCAGATAGGCAGAAAACGCCAACATATTCGCCGTCGTTTCATAGCCTACAAATAAATTGAAGCAAACAAATGTCTTGTGAGCAGTTCTAGGGCTTTACTGATTGTTAGTCTCTACAACCATGTTTTGGCGATGGCACCACAAGCGGTTTGTGTCACCAGGTGATTAATTACTGGTATCTCACCTGAGCGATAGAGGTACTATTCTTCATTGTACCATGAAGTAGAAACTACCCAAAGTCCTCACTGTGCCATGAAGTGGTTATTACCCAGAGTCCTCCTGTAACTTAGAGCATTAGTCATGCTGGCCAAGGCAGCAAATTATTTTTAAGTCACATTTCATGAATTCTCCATTAAAACACTCCAATTAGTGCTTTCAAAATGAAAAATGTGTGTTTGACGAGTGGAATGATTACCTTTTACAGAAAAGTTTATGGGTCAAAATATTTAAACTGAAAGACATCAAGAACAAATACCTTACCAGCAAGTAAAATGGTGAAAGCTTGAGAAAATATTTCTTCGTCTGTAAATTCATCGGTGATATTGTGAATGTTTGGTTCATCCCAGATATCACCTGGTGACAAACAGAGGTACATAAGGCAGGTGAAACATACCAGTCAGGGGCATTCCAGATTTTTCACAAGAACAAAAATAGACAAATTCACAGAGCTCTCAAGAAGCTCACAAGTTTCAGGAGAAGAAAGCTAATTTGCGTGACTCCATCTATTGAAAATTTGAAAAAATCTATCAGGGTAACACTGTTACTCAGCTCTGTATCTGAATTATAAATCAAACATAATGACAGGTGCAAACATGTTTTGAAAGGTTCACAATTATTATTTTTCTTTAAGCTACTACAGCTACACTTCCTGTCTGGTTCAAAACTCTGGCAAACTTTGATGCACTTTATAATGAGATTGTGGTCAGAGATTAATTTTGCCCAACAACAATTCTTTTACGTAAAATGGGAAAATGCGCACGGTTCTGGAAACAGCCAGATGCAAAAGTGGTAGTGACTTTTTAACAAACCTTAACTGGAATTAAAAAATGGCTTAAACTATGAAAATTCTAGCCGTAATGAAACAAAAAAATTAGAGACAAGTTCGCAAGTAAAAACTTAGTCAAACTTCGACGTGTTTAAGTTCCATTTAGAGTTTGCTGAACAACCAACAGATGGCATGGACTAAAGTAAGTCTCTCACCTTCTTCCTGATCACAGACATCATGGTCTGTAGTCTCCTCACTGTGCTTGACATGCAGTCGACTAAAGAGGGGGCGTTTACCAGTCATCTGCACGTCTATCAGTCGCTGTAGAAAATCTGCTCGCTCCACCTAGGTGGCAAGTTATGTCTATTCAAAACCAAAGCTAAAATCAGTCTAATATTGGAAACCAAGCCCAGGAACTATGTGCCATAGGATACCACAGCTTAAGTAAGATATGATTTGGCATACGACTTTTGTTAAAAAGGCTCCAATAGGCCCGATACAGTTGACTTACTCTCACGTAACCAATTATGTCCACATTATAAGATGAAATTTTTATGGCAGTGAATCAACATAAAATTATAGCTCATTTTTAACTTCAAAGGGATTTTACCATTTTTTCCTTTCTTGAAACAACAGCATTTGATAACACTAAAGGATGCAATGTGATATGGATTATGATCAACAGAATTCTGAGTGTTGAACAAATGTAGCATGTGCTGCTCTCTGGTGGTAATTAGGAGAGTTAAGATGTGAAAAAGTGATGTAACTTACAGATGTTTCTTTTTTCCTCCAAACCAAGACTTCCTCCAAGTCTTCTCTGAGTTCCAAGATAGCAGGTTTTTCAGTAAAATGGTTCAAAACTTTGCTTTTAAATTCAAACAACCCATTGCTTAGCCATGGGAAGATAACTGCAACAAATATGTAGTGAATTACTATTGGGATAAAGACTTACAAGGTACCAACATTCTTCACATATTTTGTATTAATACAATGATCATCTTATGCCAAAATTACCATTTTGCTTGATTTCATTGGGTCAAATGGTGAAACTTTTACCCAAAATTGCTGAATAACATTTGCCCAACACCAACCAAGCTAATAGTAAACTAAAATTTTCTTACTGCTAAGAATTTTGACAGAATAAAGTTTCACAGCCATACCATGTGCTAAATTTTCACACAGCCTCCTTACAACAGTTTTATTCACAGTTAAAATTTATTATTCAGTCTGTTTATTGAAACCACTTACTTTTACAAAACTGTTGTCCTAACTTATTACTAAGATGAGAAAAGATTTCTAGGTTTGAAAAAAACTGAAAGGCAGTTTTGTTGCTTCAAACCCGACTCATTAGTTTGCTTTAAAGGAGAATGCCACCCAAAAAAAACTATTTTGTGTCAATTTAGATGGAGTAGTTCTTCATCAAGTTCTGGCAAGCAATCGGGATCACAAAACAAAACTTGCACCATTACTTGCTATAATGTGAAGAAGAGTTGCATTGACTTGTTTGAACACTTTCTGCGTTCTCATCAGCAGTCTGTCATTGGGATCCCTTAACGAGTTTGTTTCAAACCCAAATGCTGTTTTTCCAATAACATCCAATGTTAGACCCTGGAATAATCTGAAATAAAACAAAGTAACTATGCAGAAACTGTCACTGTCACACCAACTGCCACTGGAATACTACTATTAATTTGAGAAAAATGATTTAGGCAGAAATGAACATAACTTTCTATGCCACACCACGAATTCTTTGATTCTGCGAAGTTTTGTGTAGTAGCTTCACCTTGACAGTTTTCCAACACAACATGAACACTCCTCACACCCACAAGGTGGAGCTACAAGTCTGCATTAAAGTGGCGATTAACTTGACTTTTGTCACAAAAAACAACTTTTGATTTAAACTAATTACCATAACGAAATTGGTCTCAAACTGTTCTTTAGTCAGAATACGTGTGATTCCTGGGTTAGAAAAGAATTCCAACTTCGTTACAGTTTCAGAACAGCTCTACAAGTTACGCTGCCATGATGTACAAGCCATTTAATTCACCAAGCGTGGTCTCAATCAGTTTAGACCAAAAATCACTTCTCGACTGAGTAAGAAACTGATATGATCAGGTTTTGCCTGAGCCTGGATGGTTCCTAGCCTAAATGCTAGACGCTGGGTCAAGTCAGCAACATTTTTGTTGCAGGAGTGTGGCTTAATGATACATGACCTTAAATCTAATTGTGCCAGACAGCTCCACCTAAGTGTGAGACAACTTGGTGAAAATTCAAGCATACATTCTGGGCAATGACAAGGCACACTACATGTCAAAAGTTTTGACAAACATGAGTGGCATTGTAAAAGCAAATCAGAGTCTAACCCTTTCTACTTAATGTAGACACTTGGGAAGAGTGTGCACCTAAGCCTCCTGATTCCATTAAGTAAACTGGCCACGATGGTTGGAAAATGTGAGACAGTACTGGTTCCGAAAAGGAAAAGGAATAGACTGTCCTAGAACTAACCACACCTAACTTTGATATCACCTGTGAATATTTACAGGTGTTCCGGGCTTCCTACTGGTCTCTTCACCAATCACTTCAAGTAGAGCATCTATTGAGTCAGTGATTAAGTGTGACATCTGGAAATGAAAAAATAAACTTATTTTGCAGTGGGCTCAAAGACCACAGGAAATGACCAATTACAACATAAGGTGACTGAAACACTTCCAAAAGTTAAAATGATGTAAAGTTAACATAGATATTGAATACATATTATAACACGGTTACAAGTGACTATGGCAAACTTTTGTGCAAACACCAAATAAGAATTCATCAGTTCTGTAATTTGCTTCGAAATTTGTGGTGATTTCCAAACTTCAAGCAGTGATAAAATATTCTCCAAATACAATTACCGTTTGCTCAGTACATTGTTCTAAATATTTTATGAAATCAGTACATTTGTCAGTCGGTGAGCATGTGTTCAAACTAAAACCGCAGGTAAACAGATGGGAGTGAGGACCCTTTGGCACAAACCAGCAGTGGCTGACTACGACACATGCACAAAAATGTGTTCTGATCGTCTGCTTCCTCCTGAGGTAAAAGCCAAACAGAACTGGTTGTGACTGTGCACACCAATGTGGAACCACCTCCTACGAGGTTTACTTGGTTTAGATAGCTCATTTCTCATTCAGCCACCTAGGAATTTGTCCAGGTCACATTTCGGGATTTCATGTTATTTGGCAAGCCCTATATACCAAATGAATACATAATAAACACCAATTGTAGCAAATTATGTTCTAGTTTCATCAACATGTTTGACCAACAAATTTGAAGCTCTCACTGTTGACGTAAAACAGACACAAAATGACAGACCTTGAGATCAGAGATGGGGAATACAAACTCAAACAAATGAGAAGGATGCGATTCTGATGGGAAAGNAAAAAACTGAAAGGCAGTTTTGTTGCTTCAGACCTGACTCATTAGTTTGCTTTAAAGGAAAATGCCACCCAAAAACCTATTTTGTGTCAATTTAGATGGAGTAGTTCTTCATAAGTTCTGGCAAACAATCGGGATCACAAAACAAAACTTGCACCATTACTTGCTATAATGTGAAGAAGAGTTGCATTGACTTGTTTGAACACTTTCTGCGTTCTCATCAGCAGTCTGTCATTGGGATCCCTTAACGAGTTTGTTTCAAACCCAAATGCTGTTTTCCCAATAACATCCAATGTTAGACCCTGGAATAATCTGAAATAAAACAAAGTAACTATGCAGAAACTGTCACTGTCACACCAATTGCCACTGGACTACTACTATTAATTTGACAAAAATGATTTAGGCAGAAATGGACATAACTTTCTATGCCACACCACGAATTCTTTGATTCGTCTCAGTTTTGTGTAGTAGCTTCACCTTGACAGTTTTCCAACACAACATGAACACTCCTCACACCCACAAGGTGGAGGTACAAGTCTGCATTAAAGTGGCGATTAACTTGACTTTTGTCACAAAAAACAACTTTTGATTTAAACTAATTACCATAACGAAATTGGTCTCAAACTGTTCTTTAGTCAGAATACGTGTGATTCCTGGGTTAGAAAAGAATTCCAACTTCGTTACAGTTTCAGAGCAGCTCTACAAGTTACGCTGCCATGATGTACAAGCCATTTAATTCACCAAGCGTGGTCTCAAGCAGTTTAGACCAAAAATCACTTCTCGACTGAGTAAGAAACTGATATGATCAGGTTTTGCCTGAGCCTGGATGGTTCCTAGCCTAAATGCTAGACGCTGGGTCAATTCAGCAACATTTTTGTCGCAGGAGTGTGGCTTAATGATACACGACCTTAAATCTAATTGTGTCAGACAGCTACACCTAGGTGTGAGACAACTTGGTGAAAATTCAAGCATACATTCTGGGAAATGAGAAGACACACTACATGTCAAAACCTTTGACTAACATGAGAGGCATTGTAAAAGCCAATCAGAGTCTAGCCTTTCTACTAAATGTAGAGACATGGGAAGAGTCTGCATCTAAGCCTCCTAATTCCATTAAGTAAACTGGCCACGATGGTTGGAAAATGGGAGACAGTACTGACTCCGAAAAGGAAAAGGAATAGACAGTCCTAGAACTAACCACACCTAACTTTGATATCACCTGTGAATATTTACAGGTGTTCCGGGCTTCCTACTGGTCTCGTCACCAATCACTTCAAGTAGAGCATCTATTGAGTCAGTGATTAAGTGTGACATCTGGAAATGAAAAAATAAACTTATTTTGCAGTCGGCTCAAACACCAAAGGAAACGACCAATTACAACACAAGGTGACTGAAATACTTCCAAAAGTTAAAATGATGTAAAGTTAACATAGATATTGAATACATATTATAACACGGTTACAAGTGACTATGGCAAACTTTTGTGCAAATCCCAAATAGTCTCAGTTGAAAACTCCCTAGTGCGTTCCAGCCATAAAACACAATTTTTCTCATATTATCCAATTTGTAACAACTACGATTTGATGACCTGTAGCTTGCAAATGTGACTTCAGACCTTGCTTGGTGATTTAGTAAACATCCACAGTCACCAGATATTTTCAAGTTGCAAAGTCAGGTTAATAAGAATTCATCAGTTCTGTAATTTGCTTCGAAATTTGTGGTGATTTCCAAACTTCAAGCAGTGATAAAATATTCTCCAAATACAATTACCTTTAGCTCAGTACATTGTTCTAAATATTTTACAAAATCAGTACATTTGTCAGTCGGTGAGCCTGTGTTCAAACTAAAACCGCAGATTAACAGACGGGAGTGAGGACCCTTTGGCACAAACCAGCAGAGGCTGACTACGACACATGCACAAAAATGTGTTCTGATCGTCTGCTTCCTCCTGACGTAAAGGCCAAACAGAACTGGTTGTGATTGTGCTAGTTGTGATTGTGCACACCAAGGTGGAACCACCACCTACGAGGTTTACTTGGTTTAGAAAGCTCATTTCTCATTCAGCCACCTAGGAATTTGTCAAGGTCACATTTCGGGAGTTCATGTTATTCGTCAAGGCCTATATACCCATACAGAATAAACACCAAGTGTAGCTAATTATGTTCTAGTTTCATCAACATGTTTGATCCAAAAATTTGAAGCTCTCACTGTTGATGTAAAAGAAACACAAAATGACAGACCTTGAGATGGGGAATACGAACTCAAACAAATGAGAAGGATGCAGTTCTGATGGGAAAGATGGGTCATTTTTTTATAATTTGTGATTGCACATCCTATTACTAAATGTCAATGTCATGTCGCATGTCAAAAGCTAAAACCTTCTTCAAGTTGACTTTGCTGTCACAGTACTTAAGTTGGGTACATGTCATTACTGAAAAGGTTCACTACTGCCAAAGTTCACTACAGCCAAGGTTCACTATGACCAGAGGTTTTTGAGATATCGAGCGGACACCAAGACAACCTAACAACCAGACGCCAGGACAAAGTGACGCTAACATGCCACAACACATCTATAAGAGGGCGCATAAAAATTACACCAGAGTCCGAAAATCTATATATTTCTGGAGTGGTGAATCTTCAGAGTAGTGAATGTTATGAGTAGTGAACCTTCGAAGCAGTAAACACTCGGAGTAGTGAAACTTCGGAGTAGTGAACCTTCAGAGTAGTGAACCCTTGGAGTAGTGAACCCTTAGGGTAGTGAACTCTCGGAGTAGTGAACCCTCTGAGTAGTGAACCTTCGGCGTAGTGAAACCTTGGAGTAGTGAACCCTTAGGGTAGTGAACCCTTAGGGTAGTGAACTCTCGGAGTAGTGAACCCTCTTGAGTAGTGAACCTTCGGCGTAGTGAAACCTTGTAGTAAACCCTTAGGGTAGTGAACTCTCGGAGTAGTGAACCCTCTGAGTAGTGAACCTTCGGCGTAGTGACCCCTCCGAGTAGTGAACCTACGGACTAGTGAACCCTCGAAGTAGTGAACCCTCGGAGTAGTGAACCCTCGGAGTAGTGAACCCTTCGAGTAGTGACCCCTCTGAGTAGTGAACCCTCTGAGTAGTGACCCCTCTGAGTAGTGAACCTTCACAGTAGTGAACCTACGGAGTAGTGACCCCTCAGAGTAGTGACCCCTCTGAGTAGTGACCCCTCTGAGTAGTAGGCTGTTCCCATTCAGATGTAAGCTTGTATAGTAAACGTGTACATTTAATGCAAAAATTAAATTCATCTCCTGAGAATGTATCGTTAGACCCTCATTCCACAGTCGTGTTACTACTGCCCACTTCAAAAGCTAATGATTCACAAAATGGCCACTAAATACTTTGATTCACAAACCCATCCTTCCTAATTTTCATCAATCTTTCATCTTTATCCTTCCTCTAAATCAAAAAATCCATCCTTCCCACCACCAGTCTAAGTTTCACATTGGATGACAAGCTTGATTAAATGTCCGTATAAACCATGCTGAATGAACAAGACTACAGAGATGTAACACAACATTTTGCACTTTTGAAAAATCTAGACATGACATCACTTTTAGACACACAAAACAACCAAAATTCTGTAACTCACCGACTTGATCTTTCTTCTAGTAAAAGATGGTGAGAGAAGAGGACGCAACCAGCGCCACCTATCTTCTTTGGCAACAAAAAGACCTTTAGGGTCTTTCGGCACCAGAGGAAAGGGCTACAAACACAATGGATGAGTGCTGTGCTGGAACTTTGTATATTTGCTCACTTTAATTACAAAATAGCAACAAACTATAGTTCATTTAAATTATTCTTCAAAACACATGCTATTCAGAATGGATATTTCAGAAGTTAATGTTTCATTTCAGAAAGTAACATGCTTCTGTCAGATACTACAAATCATTACAGAATGTAAGCTCAAAACATAAAATTCTAAGCCCTTTCAAGAAACTGGACATACCTCACTATAACCACCCAATGTTGTATGCACTTTCAAAACTACTTTAAAAATTCTATTTTTAGTTTTTATTTTATCACGGATTCATTAGTTTCAACAAAAATCACAAAGTTTCCTGAGGTTATTTTTACACTTTCAACAAAAATTTCATGTTCTTTACCACTTTTATGAAATTTTCACCATCAAAAAATGTAATCCTTAGTCGTCAACAGCTGCTCTATACAGTACACGCCAAAAATAATCAGACAAAATGACCAGGGCGCGGAATCTAATCTTAGTACTCGAAATGAACTTGAAATTATTTTTGACAATTTCTCTTCTACTTTTGTGCGAACTCAACATAAGTGACTATTAGACTGGGTTTGAATACATTATAGTTTACGCATGAGTTTCTAGTCCAAGTTTGCACTTGATGGTCCTTACATTCTTCCTACAAACTTGAGTAAAAACTCAAAGTTTTGAGTTCAAATTTGAACTTTTAGTCTTAATGTTGTGTTTGTCAACTGCAAACTAGGACTAAATAATTATCCATGTAAGTAATCATGTACTCGAGCATAGAATAAAAGACACTATAATGTCTTGAGTTCGCACAAAAGCAGGAATTCCCACGATGACGGCCGAATGTTAGCAGAATTACTGCGTAATGAAGACCGAGAGCACACAAGAGTAATTTAACCATCACAGTTGCTAGGATTTGTCATGATGGGAAAATGGAATTTCATTCCATTATTTTTCGCATGTGGTGTAGTTTGAAAATAAATTGCTGTGGCCTTTATTGTACCTAAAGTTGCGTTTCACCTTGATTAATTGGCTAAAAATGGAAATCCAGTTAGGCCTATTACTCTCAAAAAATCAGTCTCATAAAATCCTTGCTGAGATAGAATTCTACTTCCACTTCAAGTCAAGCCACAGGCTATGCGTACATGCACCATCACAATTTTAGGATAAGCCAAACTATGTAGTTTTCTTAAATCGCTGATGATTTTAATTTCCTTGTTCATAACAGAACAGAATCCAATCACAGTAAAGAATATTAAGAGACTGATTTCATGAGAGTAAATGCCCTAATGCTTTTTTCGTTATTCAGCAAAATGCAGCAGTAACTTCCTGCAGTGCTAAAGAACACCTATGTAATGATGTTACCTTTCTTTCTCTGAAGTTGTTAAAATCAGTGACCAAAATGGACCTAATGACATCTGGGTCTGATAACACCAACACTGGAGTGGGTCCCTCAAAATATCTAAAACATAAAAACAGTTAAAATAGTACACCGTTAATTGATTAATCAAACTTTATTTCAACAATTAATTCCACAGACACAACATACAAGATGTGAGTCATTAGCTTTACCAGAGACAAAGACAAAGAAAAAGAAAACACACTTAGAAAGGTTAGTTAGCTATATTCTCACTAGGTGTCATAGAGCCAAAAGTGTTAATTATATCAAGCTGATTGAAAATCTCAAACTGAAGAAAAGCATATTAGCAGAGATGAATCTCCATGAAGGGCCATGATTTTGTGTAGAGTAATTAGCAATGTTAATTCTTCGTATTAAAAAATGATGGTTCTACGTAAAACATGAACCAAAACAGTGAATTTTAAAGATGACACTGCGTGACAATATAAATAAATCTCATTTAGTCATTTCTAGACAACAAGTGGTTTCCAATTAATCTAGATATCAATCTTAAGGATAAAATGGAATGTTTAAAAATAGTGACTGCAGTAGTTATCCTAACACGTAGTTGTTCTGCTTTACACAAAAGGAACTTGGATTAGTGTTCATGATATAAAAAATTGACAGCACTCACAGTTCTTGTGCAAATCTAGTGTCGAAGTACAAGGTGCACGAAACAAGGGAGTTTCTAATAACTAAAGGCTTAATTTGAAAGGAAGGAACATAAGTACGGGAGAAACATTAAAAATTCAACAAATACAGAAAATAATTACAAAAATACACTACACATACCCAAAAACGCACCCATACTTTTCCCTCCACTTTGCAAGAGGTTCCAGGAATCCCTGTAAACAAGGAGCTGAGTGTAAAATGCCCTATCTGTGTCACTTTCTTGAATTTGATGCAAGAGTAGTTTTATTAGAAGTCATCAACATGAGTGAACAAATCCATGTAAAATATATATGGATTTTGCCAGCAACGCATTTCTTGAGACAATGTCCCTTTAAGAATATATAACACAACCAGAAATTGTCTTTTAAAGGGAAGTGCAATTCAGTGGTCAATTCGATGGCCTGGGAAAATTCTAATTTACCGTTTGAGCAAAAAACGTTGCCGTTCTTCAACTTCGCCAGTTCTTCACTTAAGATATCTCATTTATTTCATTTTCGGCTCTTGCCAAGGAGGTTAGGCGACCTCGGTTCCCATCTGTTGACCTGGGGATTTTGCCAGGTCGTATTTTGGTGAGTTGATGTTATGCTAAGCATCCAGCCTTGCAATTACGTGTCAAAACTGTCCACAACACCAACCAGTATTAAATTAATAACCAAGTTATTAAATTATACATTAATTTCAAGGTGCCACAATTCAACCTTCAATCCAATAACTTTTAACCGAGGACATTTGCTGCAAAATGCATAACACAGGTCTCAGGATGCTGGTCACCGTTATCATCAAGTGAACAGCCTAAATATCAAATGATTGAGGCATAACACTGGTCTCAGGATGCTGGTCACCGTTATCATCAAGTGAACAGCCTAAATATCAAATGATTGAGATCACTACGCTGATGTTGACACAGCTGGTTTAGGTGGTCAAAGGTCACGTGACCAGAAACATAGAAATTGATAGCAACACCAAGGACACGGAAAGCAATGAAGTATAGCGATAAACAGTAACTACAAGTAAAACAATAGACAACAGAGAACAAAAAGGAAATATACAGTCAGGGAAAAAAGATATAGGTACGACTACATGCAGATGTCACAAGACTTGAAAGTCACAATGCCTGGTCCTAAATGATGGAAGGGAAGTGGCAGACTTTCGTAATTGGGGCTGGAAAACTCAGTTTAATGCAGGGGATTTCATCTACAGTGCAGCCGTCAGTTTTCAAATGCTCTGGTGACATCATAGATAAGTTGGTTGCATGCTTAACAACGTGACGAAAAATGACTGTTTAACAGTTACCACTTGAGCACACCACCATTTAAAGCATGGGTTCACTACAGCATGACTTTTAGTGTGAAAATGGCTAAGCAAACATTTTACAAAAACAGAAACTGAAAGTAAGCCTCAGAATACATGAAAGTGGATTGACATTTTTTATACAAAGATTCTTGAGGTACGTGTCATTCAATCACGCCGAAGTTAAATGTCACCAAAACAAATTAATATTAATCAGTTTACACAGTCACAAATTAATGATTAGTTTATTCAACCACTAATTTACACCCCCACAACCAGCTTAAAATGCATTTGAAAAATGACTGCAATGCCCACAATTTTTCAAAACAATGTCTGGTCACCGTGGTAGAACACAAAAGAGCTTCAACAGATTTTTCTGAAGAACATGCAAAAATAAAATTTCACTAGTTCGCCATATTATGCACTAAACTAGTGAGATTTCACCAGTTGAGTTCATAGTAGCATCTAATAGTTACAAAAATTACATGGACCCAACAATGCAGGGCATGACAGTAACCTCATCATCCATCACGAAATACATCAGAAACAGAACCTCTGTTCCAACCATTACATAACAAGTTTAAACTACTGGGAAAGTTTCCTAAATTCTTCCTGGTTCCACTTACATCTGGGCCAACCTCAGCTAGATTACCGAGAGGTACAGTAGGGGGTGGTCCATCAACACCAAGCCGTTTGAAGAACTCGTAACATCGTTTGAAGTGCCTGTTGACAGAAAGAATTCAACTATCATATGCATTTTAAGGCAAATAGTATTGAGTTAAAATATGAATCTTCACCTATCCAGTTCATAATCAAAGAGAAATTAAAACCAAAACAAAGGATAAAGGGTCCCATCACCAAAACTGAATCACAACATGTTTTTAAAGAAAGTGATAAATCATGATTGAAGGAAAACTATGAACTTAAACAAAGTTAAAGGAAAATTATATTAAAACGAGGATGGAATAAAAACTGCTCTTCATAAAAAATCACATATTTGTAAATGAGTAAACAGAATCAGTCTGATGTATACAAGATTATTTGGTCCAGTGCATTTCGATGTTGTACAAGGACCAGCAGGATTAAACCCGCTGTTGTCAGTAAATGTGGAACAGTGTAAAACAATATGGTATATAGGTTGATATACAAACCAGTACAAAAGGGTTAAGGCCACAGTAAGTAGAGAGACTGGTATGAACCACATGTGTGATGTTCTGTAAAGGCTGAAACAAAACGACAAGAATGAGACTATGCCAAAACTGAACAATGCACTACCAAGTACAGTAGTTACCGTACCACTTATTTTGCACAGAAATCAGTACCAAAATTGACATTTTACCATTTTTCAAAACCTGATTACCGTGTTGCAAATAACTGAAACATGATTGTCAAATGGAACGTGTTTTATATGACATCTTACAACCCATGCTAATGGCCAACTAATTTTTTTCAACCTTTGTTTTTGTCAGCCATATTGCAAGCTAAATAAGTGGAAAATTTACAATGAGACCTCTATTAAACTGTAAATGAAGTTTTGAATTAAACTTGACCGTCATGCACTTCAAGTTTAACTGATCAACCGATTGGTTAAGTTCCTTGAGGCAGGGGTTCTGGGTTTGATTCCAAGCTGGAGAGAAGGGTACGACTTTGAATTTCACTTTAAGCTGACAGCGACCAATTTTGGTAAAGTTCACTTTAACAAGGGAATGTTTTAAATGGATACATCTTGTATGTAAAGGAGGGGTTTTTAGGTCCCTGGTATACAGACAGGTGTTTCTTCAAAATCCTTGGTTGAAATATGAAAAGCAAGCTTTTGTTGACTGCTACAAAGGAGCTTGAAATTGGGTGAACATGGAACTTGCCCCTGGCCTCAAGTTGGATAGTACTTAAATCTCAATCCCATAAATCCATTTGAAGTCGCAAAACACAGTCATAATGTGACATGTCCTCTTTCCACTATCCCAGGCTCGTCATTCCAGGCATTTAACGTCAAAACGTGTCAACACAGGATCAATGTAGACTCCAGATGGAGGCATCAACTTGCCTGTGTATACTATGATAGAAACAACCTTTCTGTTAATCATAAGAAACTTAAGGCAAACCGTAATCGATCAAAGGTCCAGTGCAAAAACAAACCTGTNGGGGGTGGTCCATCAACACCAAGCCGTTTGAAGAACTCGTAACATCGTTTGAAGTGCCTGTTGACAGAAAGAATTCAACTATCATATGCATTTTAAGGCAAATAGTATTGAGTTAAAATATGAATCTTCACCTATCCAGTTCATAATCAAAGAGAAATTAAAACCAAAACAAAGGATAAAGGGTCCCATCACCAAAACTGAATCACAACATGTTTTTAAAGAAAGTGATAAATCATGATTGAAGGAAAACTATGAACTTAAACAAAGTTAAAGGAAAATTATATTAAAACGAGGATGGAATAAAAACTGCTCTTCATAAAAAATCACATATTTGTAACCGAGTAAACAGAATCAGTCTGATGTATACAAGATTATTTGGTCCAGTGCATTTCGATGTTGTACAAGGACCAGCAGGATTAAACCCGCTGTTGTCAGTAAATGTGGAACAGTGTAAGACAATATGGTATATAGGTTGATATACAAACCAGTACAAAAGGGTTAAGGCCACAGTAACTAGAGAGACTGGTATTAACCACATGTGTGATGTTCTGTAAAGGCTGAAACAAAACGACAAGAATGAGACTATGCCAAAACTTAACACTGCACTACCAAGTACAGTAGTTACTGTACCACTTATTTTGCATAGAAATAAGTACCAAAATTGACATTTTACCATTTTTCAAAAGCTGATTACCGTGTTGCAAATAACTGGAACATTGTCAAATGGAACGTGTTTTATAAGACATCTTACAACCCATGCTAATGGCCAAATAATTTTTTTCAACCTTTGTTTTTGTGCGGAAATTTTAATTGTCAGCCATATTGTAAGCTAAATAAGTGGAAAATTTACAATGAGACTTCTATTATACTGTAAATGAAGTTTTGAATTAAACTTGACCGTCATGCACTTCAAGTTTAACTGATCAACCGATTGGTTAAGTTCCTTGAGGCAGGGGTTCTGGGTTTGATTCGAAGCTGGAGAGAACGGTACGAATTTGAATTTCACTTTAAGCTGACAGCGACCAATTTTGGTAAAGTTCACTTTAACAAGGTAATGTTTCAAATGGATATACATCTTGTATGTAAAGGAGGGGTTTTTAGGTCACTGGTATACAGACAGGTGTTTCTTCAAAATCCTTGGTTGAAATATGAAAAACAAGCTTTTGGTGACTGCACCAAAGGAGCTTGAAATTGAGTGAACATGGAACCTGCCCCTGGCCTCAAGTTGGATAGTACTTAAATCTCAATCCCATAAATCCATTGAAGTCGCAAAAGCCAAAACACAGTCACAATGTGACATGTCCTCTTTCCCCTATCCCAGGCTCGTCATTCCAGGCATTTAACGTCAAATCGTGTCAACACAGGATCAATGTAGACTCCAGATGGAGGCATCAACTTGCCTGTGTATACTATGATAGAAACAACCTTTCTGTTATCATAAGACTCTTAAGGCAAACCGTAATCGATCAAAGGTCCAGTGCAAAAACAAACCTGTCACAGCATGATCGCCAGATGTCGCGTGAATAGAAGTTCCGTGTTTGCGTGCTGCCACCTGTTGTTTGAGTTAAACCGGAAGCGGACGGAGTGCGTCTTAAATTTCTGAACATGTGAACAATGTTTTGAGAACGTCAGTTATGCCCAGTCGCGAAACAGCAGCGTGTGCGAGATGTTTGTTCTTGTTGAAATGAAAGATACTGTACGAATTAGCCCGTGGTCTTTTCACGTCAAACAGAAGGATGCCATCACTGAAGCAATTAACAAAAAGCTGGGCAACAAGGTAACCGGCGTGTGACGGTATGCCTGGCAATGACCATCGCCTCTGTTGGCCCGAACCAAAGGCGATGCAGAGGCTATAGGCGCTATGTACGCCGGAAGCTTTTCGGGGAATTATGCCTCGCACCGACTAAACCATCAAAGTCACGTTGTTATAAATACCTTTTGCGCATAGAGGAACACCAGGAGGTTGTCGATGTGTTTAATTCCTTCCAACTCGAACAAATACTCCCGTTATGAAACTTATTCTTCGAGCAGTCCCTATTTCAGTTCCCAAAATCGTGAAATCAACATTTTCATTTTTTAATCAGGCCGAAGGTCAGAAGTTGCGGACCTACCGACGAACTTTGAAAGCTGAAGTTCCCGCCCTCCGCGTACGTGCTGCCGGGAACCAGCCGTGTATTTGCCATGTTGTTAAACATTAAAATGTCAAATATGTGCACAAAGACTATTAAATGTCATATCAACAGCATTTATTTTTATCAAATACAAACAATAATTCAGTGAAATACAATCAGTTTCAAGTAATGCCAATTAAAGACAAGACCGCAATGGCTCACCTTTGGCCTATTTAAAGATTGAGGGCATGAAGTCACATCACCTAGCGAGTGCGGTAAAAATTGGAGCGTGCGCAGTATAAAAATGGTGAGTTCACAATTTTGGGAACTGAAATAGGGACTGCTCGAAGAAAAAGTTTGATAATGGGAGTATTTGTTCGAGTTGAAAGGAATTAAACACATCGACAACCTCCTCAGGTGTTCCTCTATACGCAAAAGGTATCTATAACAACGTGACTTTGATGGTTTAGTCAGTGCGAGGCATAATTCGCCGAAAAGCTTCCGGTGTACAGAGCGCCTATAGCCAATGCATCGCCTCAGAGGCGATGGTCATTGCCTAACCGGTGTAAGGCCGTAGTAAGGCATAGTCAGTCAGCTAGCTCAGTAGCTGTATGAAGACTATCGTCAAAATACAGCTAGGTACCACTGTGTATTGAGCTCCATTAGACCCGAAATTTCACACAGCCTGGGTAGTTCAGCTCGTCACCTCGTTGTGAAACTTATGTCAACATGCAGAGCTAACCAATACTCACCTTGCCCATTGCAGATGTTAAAGTGAAAAGCAATCTATTCAGTGTCATTTTCTTGCATAATTCTTTGCCTTTTGTAACAAGGAAAAGCCTGTCGTTGTTTTCAAAACAGTACGCTCGTGACATGAGCACGCGCCATTTCCTTAAATTTTGCGACGTCTTTCGGGAGATGATGACAGCTTCACAGCAGCAAAATTTGTTCTGAAATTCGGTTTGCTGGTATTAAAATACTAAAAACTTTTAATGAAATGGAACCAGTTCTGTTAATTTGATGTGGCATGTTCGCAACCTATTGGAAGAAAAGAACAATTGATTGAAGAATCTGGGAAAAGAGAAACTGGCCAATAGGTGACGCAATATTTCATGGCGCCGAAAGCCGACACAAGATCTCACCACAATTTTAGCAGCAGCATAACGATAAAATGCCAATTTCTTAAACACCATTAAAGAATTTAGTTTACTCAAGGAAGTGTGTAGTTTTAATGACACTAATTTTGTGTTAGATTTTATTTGGTTAGTTTTATACCCACATTGGGAGAAAACTGTATAATTAATGTATTCAGCTTTCCACCAAGGACCAGAAGAGAGAGTGACAGAACAGTCCCATAATGCTCCAGTCATCTGACAACACTAAGTACTAAGTACTGATAACATGTGGTCACTAACAAAGACTGGCATAAGTACATGAACATAGGAGTCAACAACTGCTCTGCCAGCTTAATGTTAAAAAACAGACCTGAACTATTTGTGCTTTTTTTGTCCTAATCACTGATTTTTGGCTCTCAATCCCAAATTCCGTGTTTGAAACTCAGCACATACTTGTACTGAGTGACTGAGTGTTACTCTTTTATATTTCAGGTTGTTCCCGATGTTGGACTGTGCATTGCATTGTGGGACATCATCAAGTTGGATGAAAGTTTTATACTTCCTGGTGACGGTGCATCTCACACTAATGGTGAGTCAACTTTCTTCCTGTTTACAGACCTTCTCCCCGCAATAGTTTATAGTAGTCTTGTTCACTTTGAGTCTTGTGAATTTTATGTTTTATCAGGTCACGGCAACTTCAAATTAAATCCAGATTGCAATTCATTTTGTAAAATTAGTTGTTGGCGGTTTACTTTCTGACCACAGCGGGTTTTAGTAGAGAGCTTGCTGTAGTTGTTCAGGTACTCAGCTCAACTCCCGGCCCAGTACCACCGTTTCAACTGGCCCTAGTAGAGACTGCGGCCATCCCATACACCCTCCATATTCTGGAATCTTTTTGACGCATTATGCCTCACACGGATTAAACAGTCAAAGTCACCTTGCTATAATTAGTACCTTTTGCGTATAGAGGGACACCTTAGTTAGGAGGCCGTCGATGTCTTCCCAGCTCGAACAAATTTATACTCCCACAATCAAACTTTTTTTCAGTCTTGTTAATTTACCCAAATTGGCACTAGTCATTTTGACACTGCTTGCTCTTGGGGGCATGACGTGGGATGGGTTAAAGACATCAACGGCCTCCTAAAGTGTCCCTCCATGCACAAAAGGTACTTAAAACAACATGACTTGTGATTTAATGACTGTGAGGTCTAATTGGCTGAAAAACTTCAGCTGTATGGCGGCCCTATGGGATAACAGGTAAGCATTAACGGAATGCAGATGTGAGAGTGGTCATCGCTTGCGACTTTTTAGATTGGATAGCCGTCTTTTGATCATATCCCTTTGACGTTTGTTTCTGTTAAATTTTACAACCCAAAAAATATTTCTGTCACACAAGCCTATTTGTGGTATGATATATCACCTTGCAATTTTTCCTTGTTTTGGTCATTGGTCATTTTAAGCCATGTGTTGTGAAGGAAACTGGTTATCAAAAACTTGGGACCCTTGTTAGTAATTGTTACCTAAAATATTTTGGTGTTAACAAAATAAATCAGCTGTGTGTAAAGACTTAATTTTATTACTGAATATATATGATCCAACATTCATATTTCAAATAGCTTGCTATTCTTTCTCAATTCGATGTTTCTCTGAAAATCAAAAATATGACATTGTATTAATGATAAATGAACTAAATTAAAATCCAACACCACATACTATGACGCATGCAACAACCGTTTGCTCAATACATAATGGTTCAGAAGAAGCAGCATGGACAAATACCGTCTTGTAAATAAAGTTATATAGATATTAAACACTCTCAAAAAGGTACACCATTCCAAGTCATATGATCTTTGACAGCTAATCATGATTCTTATAAAAATGTAAATCATTCACCATCGTTGGAGGAGAAGGGGTTAATTAGTCTTTCAGAATATAAGGGATTGTTCGATATAAACTACTTGATTCTCCTAGTCTATGCACAGTCACAAGTGGTCCTTTTAAAACGTACTAGTTACGTGTATTTTGTGTTTTAAAAGTGCATCTATAGACAAAATTTGACTAACCTCTTCTCATGTTTGGAGCTGAGACTTTCTTGTTCAAGAGAACTGATCTGTGAATCCATGTCAGTGTCTACAACCCGAGCAATTCTCGCACCACCGAAACTACCACCTCCAGCAGCAAATGCATCGACGACACTGCAGTGAAAACAAATATGCTTTGATCTGACATTTTTTTAAGTTTCACTTGATTCATTTGTTAAAGCAGCATTTCGTTAAACACACGACTACACTTTTTGTTAGCGAGGTTGATGCTGGTACTTTCGTAATTTCAGAACAGTCCCTTCTTATGGTGTGCAGGAATGAAGTAAAAAACCAAGAGACACAACAAATAAACAAAAGCAGTAGCTATATTTCGTGACTTCATGTCACATCATCAGGCAATGAGTGGAATGAAAATATACAGAGCGAAATAAACAGTGAAATACACCTGACAGCATACAAGCAGAAAGTGTGTCAATGCAACACATGGTAGAAAGCCCGCAACTTTATCGAAACAGAGCCAGTTTGTGATACACACCTGTGAGCTCTTCACTCAACACAGGTTTTTCATCACTAATCACTAGGGATTCCAAAATATTTAGCCAAAATATATCATTTTCAACATAGAGAATGATGATAGTTATTTTTCGGCCATGTTGGTGTACAAAGTGATCTTGAATGGATCCCTCCTGCAAGTATATGGCCAACAGTCGCAAGAGAGAACACGCCATGTGCCCTATGTAATGCTGTTCAGGAGAATGAAGATGAATACATTCATCCGTATGACATGTGAATTGGTATACAACATTACATTTGGCCACTGGGGTTGTTTGTCATGACACAGTGACGTGACTTTATATTCTGATAATAAATTACTACATTCAATCTGTCACCAGGTTTGACCACCTTAAGTTATCCCTTACATTCTTCTTAAGCACATGTTCCATGGGCGAAGCAGCACTTAAAAAAGTGGTGCGCTGCCCATGGGTTCATCACTCGGATAATTATTAGACATGCAGTTCTTATAATACATGTTCTCTGTGGTCCTAGTACTTGGTTCAGTGTCTACAAGGGAGCCAATCCTCGATATGAAAGACCTAGCATGGCTATCAACAAAAGAATTAGAATAACCATTATTAACTAGAACTTGCTTGATGAGTTAAACTTCAACGTTAAATGCTTGCCAATCGGATGATATCTGGTGCGCCCTTTTGAGGTAACTAGTCAAAACCGCAAGCTTGTAGCTTTCGGGACAATCACTTATAGCATGTAAACAGGCACCAATATCCGTGGGTTTATGATAAACTGAAATACAAAACCCACCATCACAATAATGTACAAGGACATCGAGAAAAGACAACTTTTCAGGGACAGGCATTTCGTACTTGAACCTTTAATACAGAATTGGACTCAAGCAAGGTCTGAAGGGACAACAGCTCATCACAGAAACAATATACAAAGTTATCATCAACACAGCGGACATAGATGGGAACTTTTCCCAATATGCTGAGCAATCCGTTTTTCAACTTCTGACATGTAAAATTCTGAGAACGTTGGGCCTAACGGCGAACCTATGCTGACGCCATCTTTTTGCAAAAACAGCTTACCATTTATATGCCAAAGGGGACTTTGATTGTACATATAGTTAGCAAAGCATGTAACCTAGCCTGTGAGATATCAGGTGGTTTCACAAATGACTGATGATATAAATTACTAATAATAATGTAATTGGTTTCTATAACAGGTACTACTCAACATCAAGTAACATCGGTTGGTAGTCTGACAAGGCAGTTGAGGTGCGCAGAATGTCAATGAACTTGTCACGTGCCTTGATAGAATGTCTGCTTTGAATGTACGACTTGATAATTTGGTCAAGGTGCTTGGAAATTTTGTAAGATGGCGTGAGAACTCGTGAGATTACGGGATGCAGGGGTTGGTTAGGTTTGTGAGTCCTGGTATTCTCATAGATATACCCTTCAGAATAGTCACCTTTAATTACATTAAATGTGTGACTATCAGCTTCCGTGTTAACCGGTCTGATGTAGATGTTCAGCTCGCGTTTCAAGTCTAAAATGGGTGTACGGCTAATAGACTGGAACTTGTCAGGATCACTAATCAATCGACCAAGCTTGTCAGAATATTTGGCTTTGTTCGTAATCACATATCGGCTCTTCTGATGACAATATCATCATTATTGTTAAGAGTGTCAGCAACGAGAACTAGACGACGTGGTAACGTGTGATGAGGGTTCCTACTGCGTCAATTAGTACTCTCAGATTTGAGTTGATCTTTAATGTTAGGATTAATTGCGAAGAAGCCATCTTGTCGCAATCTGATGATGTCACTATACAATTTCTCACATTCGACCTTTTTCCGAAAGCTTCAAAGCTCATTTTGTCAATTTTTCTATTAATCGAAGTGGTTTGGCATGCTTTTGAAAAGGTCGAATTGCGCATTCTGATGGGGACACTGTTTAAGTTAAAATTACTCAAGTCGGTCTTTTACTTATAGCATAAAAACTCTAGGGTCATAAAAATAAAATAAATGAAAAATTGACACTACACCTTTTCAAAGAAGCAAAAATTTTAAAATGTGAAGTTCACAAAATCCGGAAAATCATTTACATATGCTGACAAAAGAGAATCAGTAAAGGTGGAAATATTATTAAAAACCTTAAAACATAAAACTGATATCTTGCTATGAAATTGATGTTTTCAATTAAAAGTGGCTTTTCAGTAACTTAGGTAGATTTCACTTTTGATAGAGATGCCTCTGTTTCTGAAACTGTAAAGGAAAATGAATTAGGTGGGTCCCAAAATTTTTGTAGATTTGTAACTCTGCAAAGATTGAAATATGCAATACGACAATTTTAAAAAATGAGCTATAAACTGAAGTGTGTCGAAATTCCTAAATTACTTACGTTGTAGTTGCCACAACTGTGATTACCAACAAAGTGAGGAAAACTGCAGCGTTCTTCATGATTACCTTGAAAACAAAGTAGAAATGGTGTCATCGGAACATACAAAAGATCTTGACGACAGTATGCTATACACGAGCATTGGCGTTCTATAATAAAATTACAAAAACAACCAATTTTGTTTTTATTGTTCAAAGCTAAAAATAATTTCCTAAAACCAGTAATCTCCCTGTATCTGAAGGATGATTTCTAGGATATGCCAACATCTTAGTGAATGCAATACATAGCAAAACTTTAAGATACTGACCAACAGGAGAAATTTCGGTGAAGTCAGAAGTCTTCTTTGTCGATGTATTAAGAAGACAACGTTGGTTTTATATACTTCAGTATGGGGTGTTATTAAATTAGAATGGTGGTGTTAATTAAAATGATGGTGTAATCACTTGTTCATGTGGTTATTTGAAATTTAATTTGCTGGTAATATTACAAGTTATTAAGAAGCGTGTAAGGAACATACAAAAACTCATTATTCGTGCTTTCTTTGACATCAACAGAAATTCAAAATCTTTACATACAAACCGTAAAAATACAAGATGAGCAGGTTGAAATCTGTTTCAGTGACAAAGAACTATCATGAATGATGCAGTTTAGCCTATTTTTGCGTTACAAGCCTCTAAGTTTACATTGACTTAACGTGCTTAATATATTATAATTGCTATTTGTACGGGTAATCGCAATTTTGCAATCTCTCATGCACACAAGGCTAACTTAATTATAGTTCTTGACCATGATACTGGTTTGTTATTACCAATAATTAACTGTAAACTCCCACATACATGTACGTGGCCATGATCGGATCGTTTGAAAGTTCCTTTCCCATACAGTTAACTTCCCTACTGCTGAAGCTTCGATGTTAACTGTGGTTAATGGCATTAGACAAAAGTGTTCCCATCAGCGAAGTTATCGCAAGGTGGCGTTAATTTGACCTGGGGTCATATACCTTGCTGTTTTTGTCAGTGCATGCCATCAAAAAATGGCAAGGGCCTCGCCTTCTCCCCAAATAGAACCTAGAATGTCAACTTTACATTGCACCCAACAGTTGCCACTTTGGGACGACGACGATGTACTAGAAAATGATTTCTGAAAAGATTGACTCTTGAGCAGGCTAACAGCTGATCTAAACAAAATTAAGGCAGTATGGTGCGACGGGAACTTGTTTTGCATACACTTCACGTTCAGTGATTTTATTGTAAAGAATTCAGCAAATACATGAATAAATTAAAACAGAATGGTGCTTATTTTGCCAATAATTATGTGAACAAAATATTAACAATTAGTAAACAGTCACCGTCCGCTGTTGGCAAGCGTAGGCAGTGATCCCCGCCGATAACTCCGATAAAATTGAAGCTATGTGTTCCTGTTGTAATGAAGCGTACATGCTTCGCTGTTATATCCATCTCTTTACTTCGGAGTTAACTCTCGCTGTTAACATCGATTCAGGTTAAGTGTCCACATTTACTGATGAGGGAAAGGCCTTTACGAGTGCCCATAAACTATGTTATTTTGCCTATGAAGCCATGGCCTTATATTGGTAAGTGATGCATTGATATTCCCAAAATAAGCATTACTTTGCCTATGAAGCCATGGCATAAAAGATCAGTAATACTGTACAGTTTCACCAGTTTAGAAATTTTATTATCTTCTCATTTTTTCAATTTTATAGAGCTACCAGGATTTTTCACACATGCGCCCACGGGCCTGTATTTGGAAAATAAAAATTTTCAGGTGTTTTAGTAACACAAAATAAACACCCGGGCGTTTATTCAGAAAAGGGGATCGTGTAAAACGGAGTCAGTTTTGGTTATGCAAATCCCAGCATGGACTGAATACACATAGGCCTATGTCAAGAGGTTTCCTGACTTTGACATTTTTTGCTTGAAACTGTGTTTTTAAATTTCATGTTAGTAAATACATAGGTCACCAACACTTTCTTTGTTTTTATAATGCTCCACAAAACTAAATCTATGACTAAAGGTTGACGCTGAGTGGGCTTTTAAGAGGAACTTAATGACCATGGGCATTTATTCAGCGTAACTTTCCGAATAAACGCCCATGAGCGTTTCATTGGCTCATCTAAGGAAAATCCAGCATGTGATTTAATTGTATAAAAGATTCAGGGCAACAAATAGTTGTGAATAAAAGATTCAGGATAACAAATGGTATTGTATAAAAGACTCCAAGCAACAAACAGTTGTGTCTAAAACATTCAGGGCTACAGATGGCATTGTATAAAAGATTCAGGGTAACAAATGGTATTGTATAAAATTCAGAGCAACAGATGGTGCTGTATAAAAGATTCAGGACAATAACTGGTAGTGCATAGAGGAGGGATATGTGATTTTTCTGGTCATATGCAGAATTAGAATTTTGCATTTAAAGAAATAAAATTGTTGATGACAGATTAATTACATTCGGAACAGCTTGACATCAACTTTTTATGCGCCCACATATTTATATATGGTCGCATATTGCCGTCATCTCTGTCTGTCCTGCATCCGCAGCTGTATCTCCTAAACCCCTTACAGGATCTTGATGAAATTTGGCAGTTGTATCTCTGTGAAGCTGACAACAGATAACAATGAGTTTCGGACTTCTACGACTACCGGTGTGCACCCTAGTGGCAATTTTAGTTTTTTACGCTTACCGCAGTCTGTATCTTCAGAAGTCCTCAATGTATTTTCATAAAATTTGGAATGTAGGCATCCATTAGTGAGATTTAAGTATTCTGTTGTTTTTGGATTGGATTCAACGTAGTGTGCACCACCTAATGGCCATTTTTACTATTTTTGAATCGTTTTTTGCGTCCACCCCTCTATCAACTAAACCACTCTAAGGATGATTGTGACAATTAGCATTATGTTCTTACCATGAAGAAGATGGCTGATGATGATTTTCCAACTTCGACTACTGTGGCGCCTCCTAGTGGCAGCTTTGTTTTTTGCGCTCATGGCTATATCTCCTAAACCGTTTGCAGGATCTTTAGTAAACTTAGCAAGTGCATTTACATGATGTTGACAACGGACAGTGACGACTTTCGCACGGATAGCAATTTTAGTATTTTACGTTTACCTTTGTACCTTCAAAGGTCCTCAATGTATTTTCATAAAATTTGGAATACAGGCATCTATTGGTGAGATGACGCTATCCTCCCATTTTTGGATAACTTTGAGGTATTTTGCGCCACCTAGTGGTCATTTTTACTGATTTCGATTTTGTTTTTTGGCATCCACTCCTTTGTCAACCAAACCGCTTTAAGGATGATAGTGAAAATTGACATGAATGTTCTTAAGAGGATGGTTGACGATGATTTTCCGATGACTTCCACTACTGTGGCACCTCCTGATGGCTGTTTTGTTTTGTTTTTTGTGCCCATTGCTGTATATATCTCCTAAACCGTTTAAAGGATTTTTACTAAATTTAGCTAGTGTATTTATATGATGTTGGCAACAAACGGTGACGACTTTCGCACGGATCGAACTGCCAGTATCTTTAAAGGTCCTCATCGTATTTTCATAAAATTTGGAATGTAGGCATCTGTTGGTGCGATGAAGCTATTCTCCTGTTTTCAGGATTTGAGGTATTTTGCGCCACCTAGTGGCCACTTTTACTGTTTCATAGTTGTTTTTTGGCGTCCACCCCTCTATCAACCAAATTGCTCTAAGGATGATTGTGAAAATTGGCATATATGTTCTTACTATGAAGAGGATGGCTGACGATGATTTTCCGATGACTTCAAGTACTGTGCTGCCTCCTAGTGGCAGTTTTGTTTTTTTGCGCCTATGGCTGTATCTCCTAAGCAGTTTTCAGGATCTTTACTAAATTTAGCAAGTGTGTTTATATGATTTTGACAACAAACGATACCGACTTTCGCACGGATCTGTCCCCCTAGTGGCAATTTTAGTTTTTTATGTTCAAAGGTCCTCAACAGAGTTTCATAAAATTTGGAATATAGGCATGTATTGTTGCTGTTACGCTATCCTCCCATTTTCGGATGAATTCGAGGTATTTTGCGCCATCTAGTTGTTTTCGAGTCTGTTTTTGGCATTCACCCCGCTATCAACCAAACCATTCTAAGGATGATTTTGAAAATTTTCATGTACTCAGTGTGAAGAAGACGGTTACGCTGACAACTTCGGTTACTGTGTCACCTAGTGGTGGTTTTGTTTTGTTTTGCGGCCATAGCTCTATGTCCTAAACCCACTGCAGGATCTTTATTAAATTTTAAGTACCGGTGGTGTGTTAATATGAAGCTAACAATAGACAACGACTTTGAGACGGATGCTGTGTCCCCTAGTGGCAGTTTCATTTTTTCGGCTTCCCTTTGTTTCTTTGAAGTTCCTTGACAGATTTTATGAAATTTGGTGAATAGCTTTCTATCAAAGAAGCGATGGCACATTCCGTTTTCAGATGAATTGGATGTTGTGCCATCTAGCGGCCATTTTTATGATAGAAATGAACAACTCTAGAAGCACATCGTTTGCAGTGCATTCATGGGCGCATTTCAATGCTCTGTGTTGCTCTTGTTTATATAATTTAGAGGCTCTAACAATTTGAGATCTGTTTGCAGTGCACTTCAGATATGTGGTATTCCGGCCGTTCATGGATGAAGTATTGACAGGGACCATTAAAAGTTGCAACAAGGAGGGTGTTCAGGGTAACGGAGAGTTGTTTTTCCTTTTTCAATCACTTAGTAACGTCTTATGACTTGAGAATTGTCAAGTTGTGCATGTTACTCATAGGTGCAAGCGTTTTTGGAATTTATATAAAAAATTTACCTAAGACTGGAATCTGATTTCAGATTGGAAAAGCCAAACGCCAAATGGCAAGTTATTTTTCAGAATGATGTTTAAAGTGGTTGCAGATGAAAATTGTCTATAGAATGATATAAACAAATGAGATACTGTTACAAATTGGTGTTAGTGTTTCTGATTTATGCAGCTTCTGCCATGTAAATTCAAAGGATATTGTTCGTTTGCTTTTTGACTGTTCTTTAGTATATAACAGGGCTCGACATAACGAGTTGCAGGTCGCATTTGCGACCTGAAATTTGGAAATGCGAGCTGCGATTTTTGTCAGCTCGTATCAAGTCGCAAAATGCAACCTGGAATTTCCAACGAATGCGAGCTGAGTTTTTACACTTCTCAACAGATACAAGGCAAATACAAAGCAGCTCCTGGTAATCCAGTGTTTCTACTAATTCTTAAGCGATCAACTTACCAAACGTTGCGGTGGACAAAAATGTTTATTTTTCACATAAGATGTCCTTATTACATGATATTGCACTGCGACGCCGTTAGCGCGCAAGCGGTCCCGGCAGACAATCGTGACTTAGACTGAGATGTGCTTCTCCTTTTTATCGTATTAAGACAGCCAAAGTGAAAATGACAACCTTATTACTATCGCCAAACGACAGTCACGTCTTTACTTTCAGTTGCCAAGAAATTCTCAAACCCTTTACTTGTTTCTGGGGCTACGTGCTCGACATATGATTTGTCTTTCACACGTTGTTGCCAACGTAAACCTGTAGGCCTACTCCAGCGATTCAAGTGCGTGAACTCACGCGTGCGCACCACTTCAAAGAACAGCGACAGTCCTAAAGGAAAGAGTATACCGGCTTGGCTCTTGGTTTATTTGAAAATGAACTCAGATTCCCAGCGGTTATAAAAGACCCGATGTCCCGGGACCGATATAACCCAGAACTGACGTTTTCCTGTTCCGATATTTCCCAAGGTCGATGTTCTGTAAACCCTGTATTCTATGCCGGTAGCCAGCTATTGCAACTAAACTGGCACTAGATGAGAAATTGTGGTTCAAGTTAGCGATCTTTTCATTCTTCTTTTTATAACCCCCCCAACTTTTCGCTCCCAGAACCACCGTCGCCGTAAAATGTTCAGACTCCTATAGAAATAACCTTGTTCCGGCTGAAGCGGGCAGTTAAAAACAAAATCATTCCAGGTGGCTAAAAAGGGTACAATGTACAGTAGGTGGTAATGATATCCAGAAAGTCACCCCTACTGGATGGAGTTTGCCTCGCAAAATCCTATTATTATAATGTTTCTTACCATTGCAGCGTTTTAATATCTTATGCTCTATGCTCACGCAAAAGCCTACTCCCTACCTTTAAAGTGTTTCATAATAAGCGCTCACTGATTTATTAAAAGTCCCCCCTTAAATTTTGAGAATTTCCAATTAAGCGCCCACAGTTCAAGCTAGTGCTTATCATAGCGCACTACAAACGACCACGTGTGGTTTAAAATTGACACGCAGCTTATATGGCGTGTCATTTTCATTTTACACAACTTCAGGTTTCAAAAACGTCTTTTCACAATATGTAAAAACCAAATCCCGGCTTTGTTTTATACCTCGGAAAGAAAGTTAACACTAGTGACATGCGTGTCGTTTTGTGACTGACTTTCCCGTACTTGGAAGGTATTGAGGAGCAAACTCGCCATTACCCGAGTTAGTTTGAATCGTTAACAACTTTGATGACAGCCAGTAGCAGGCCAGATCTAACAAAATCCCGGATACTTTTTCAACGGGCATTTTCTTCCTTTTCACATCGCAAATTTAGCTACTCGAATGCACAAGTCAGTTAGAGAGCACTGATTCAACTTTCACGTCGGCAACTTGACTTGCGCTCTAGAGTCTTTCAATGGCGGTCGTGAAGAACAGTAAGGCCGTACCTGCATGAATGACGTCAATTTTGAGATCCGAAATTTGTGAGTATTTAACGCTGCAGATAAGAGCAAAATCTAATCATTTTCTCGATGTTCTAAAAAATCTATTTTGGCGCGTAAAAATGGCGGGAAAATTTTTGCGACCTGGCATTTACGAATGCGAGCTGGATTTTGAAAATGCGACCTGGGATTTTGGCAAGGTCGCAAAATGCGACCTGGCGATTTTAATAGCGTCGAGCCCTGTATAAATAATCCTAACCGTGTTTTGGAGAATACTGCACACAGTATGTGGCACAGTGTTTTAAAGTTGGCCAAATTTGGACATTTTTCTAGTTCCTGTATTACCTCAAGAAATGTTCTGGATAGCATTATTTGAAAAATACCATTTTACTGAATATGTGAATAATTATATAGGACTCCACTAAGGCTGATAGTTACCTAACTTTCATTACCTTGTTCACTCTCAATACACTACACAGAGTTGTAAGCATTTTTGATTGTCTGTAGTATATTCCATGTTAGACACCTGCTGAATAAATTCTTTGTGCTTTGCTTCCTATATTTTAGTTTCCATTGACTTCTTCGATGACATCTTAATCCCAGCTCACGCCCTTCAACATCCCTCAAGATTGTATCCTTTACGTTAAAGTCTACCTAAAAAATAATGAACACAATAAAGCTCTTGTGAACTAATGATAAAGAACAGCAGCTTTTAAATTAATTCGGTATTTGCTGTGGCCCTGATTTGGCTCAAGATTGAATTCAATAAATTATATACAGATACTGACATGTCTGGGCTGGTTCCATCATGATTTCAAGATCTGCAGTGGCCTTTAATCATGTTGATTAATAACATTTATTAACTCCTTTTGGAAAGTGTCGTTTGGAAACTGGATGGTTACTCTAGCAAGGAACCTAATATACAGGGCTCATGTTTCAATATGGAAGATGTTCTATTCTACATAAGATGTTGACTATCTTTTATGTAGATTATGATTTAAGAAATGTGGAACATGGACTGTCTTTCATGAAATATGGGATGTGAACTGTCTTTCATGGTACATGGGACATGGACTGTCTTTTATGAAATATGGGATGTGGTCTCTGTTTTATGAAATATCAGTTGAGAGCTATCTTTCACGAAGATACAAACATTGTGGAAGTGGTCTTGATCACCTCGAGTACCAGATACCCAGGCTCATTATGAGTCACCATGAAAACCAGATACCTGTGCTCGCTCTTCATAAAACTCTGTAACTCTTGAAGATAGCTGTATAAGTGATCAACAGATTCGTTGAGCCAATATCAATAAAGCTGGCTTTTAGATATGATTACATCACCATCTCAAAGCAAATTTAGGAAGTCATACTACTGGTTTGTCACTTGTTGAGTGTAGTCAATCATCCATCATATTGGGAGTGTGTGTGCAGTGCATTACAGCTGTCATTATTGTTCCTTACCTGTGACAGTGATGAGACTGAACAGTTGTGGAGCTGGACTTACCAGGCTGAAGGAGAAACTCATGATCTCTACATGGACGTTGGCGAAACTATCAGGTCTGTACCCTCCTTCGTTGTGGTAGTATTGACATCTTTTGTAAATTATTCTAACCAAAATATGTGATGAAGCAGCTCTGTACCAACGTTCCATCCACGAAGGGAACTTTTGATGTAGACCACCTGTTGTATAAATGATCTCAACTTGTTGTGAGCATGCAGAAAAGAAGCAATTTGTGGTGTTGCAAAGAACTGGCAGTTCATGGTTTCTTGAAACCGTGCTTGCGGTATAAAATAATACGTTTTCAAAAACTAATTTGAAGAGTTTGGTCTCAAAATATCAGTTCTTTTGAAGCCTGGAAATCATCTCCAATTTGACAAGGAACAGTTTGAGATCAATGTTTGTAGCGATGATTTGTCTAAATCAAAAGTTGATTTTTGTGCGTCCACATATTGATATGTGGGTGCATTATGCTGTCATCCCTGTCCATCCGGTGTTCATCGGCCTTCCTCTGCTGTCTTGAAAATTCTTTGATTTATGTTCGTGAAATTTTGCGCATAAATTATGTTCTTTTCATGGATGGGATGGCATCAGGGAATTTTCAGACAGGTTGGACTACCGGTATTCCTCTTAGTGGCAATTTTGTGGGTTTTTTTTGTTTACCTCTTTATCCTCTAAGGTCCTTAAAGGATTGTCATAAAATTTGGCAAATAGGTATCTGTTAGTGAGATGACAATACCTTCCTGTTTTCTGATGAATTTGAGGTATGTTGCACCACCTTGTGGCCGTTTTTACTGTTTTCGAATCTGTATTTTTGGTGTCTACATCTCTATCAACCAAACCACTCCAAGGATGGTTGAAAAAATGGCATATATATGTTCCTACTATGAAGAGGACAGCTGACGATGATTTTCCGACGACTTCAACTACTGTGGCACCTCCTAGTGGCAGTTTTTTCACCCCTTTACTGTACCTCACAAACCCTCTGCAGAATCTTTATATATATGAAGTTGATAATGAACGACAACGAATTTCTGACAGATCCGACGGAGTTCCCGGACGGATTTTTATGAAATCTGGTAAATAAACTTCTGTTAAAAACGATGACATACTCCCATTTTTATATGGATTCAATGCATTTTGTGCCATCTAGTGGCCATTTTTATTGTTTTCTAGATCAACCATGCCATTCTAAGGATGATTTTAAAAATTAGCATTTGCCATTATGCTCCTGCTGTGACAACTCGAAATACTATGGCTATTCTTAGTGGCATTTTTTTGCGACTATGACTGTATCTCCCAAGCCCTCTGCAGGATCTCTATTAAATTTGGCAAGTGTCTTTATATGCAGTTGACCACGGAAAGCTATTATATTTTGAGGGATCCGACTACTGCTGTGCCCCCCCTAGTGGCAATTTTTATGCGCCCACATATTATATGTGGATGCATCATGCCATCAGCTCTGTCCGTCCGGCGTCCGCTGCTCCAAAACACCTTGACATATGTTCATGAAATTTTGCACATGTGATCCTTTTGTGGATAGGACGGCGTGAGCAAAACTTTTGGACAGATCCAACTACCGGTGTGCTCCCTAGTGGCAATTTTAGTTTTTACGTTTACCTCTGTATCTTCAAAGGTCCTCAACGAATTTTCATAAACTATGGTATGTAGGAATCAATTAGTGAGATGACGGTATCCTCTTATTTTCGGAAGAATTCGATGTAGTATGCGGCACCTAGTGGCCATTTTTACTATTTTCGAATTTTTTTGCATCCATCCCTCTATCAACCAAACCGCTCAAAGGATGATTGTGAAAATTGGCATGTATATTCTTACATTGAAGTGGATGGCTGACGATGATTTTCCAACGACTGACTACTGTGGCGCCTCATAGTGGCAGTTTTTTTTGCACTCATGGCTGTATCTCCTAAACCGTTTGAGGATTTTTACTTAATTTAGCTAGTGTATATATGATGTTGACAATGGACGACGATGACCTTCGATCGGATCTGACTACTTATGTGCCCCTATTGGCAATTTTAGTTTTTAATGTTTACCTCTGTATCTTCAAACGTCCTCAACAGATTTTCATAAAATTTTGAATAAAGGCATCTATTGCTGAGACGTCACTATCCTCCATTTTTGAATGGAATCGAGGTATGTATTTTATGCCACCTAATGGCCATTTTTGATGTTTTGATGTTGGCATCCACCCCTCTCTCAACCAAATCATTCTAGGAATGGTTTTGGAAATTGGCGTAAATGTTCTCAGTCTGAAGAGGATGTTTGATGATGGCGACTGACTACTGTGGTGCCTCCTAGAGGTAGTTTTGTTTTGTTTTGTTTTGCACCCATAGCTGTATCTTTTAAACCCACTACAGGATCTTTATTAAATTTAGTAAGTTTATTAATATATGAAGATAACAACAGACGACGAGGATTTTCAGGCAGATCCAACGGACGCTGTGCCCACAAGTGGCAATCTCATTTTATTCTGTTTTTCATTGTTTCTCGGAAGTTCTTTGACAGATTTTTATGAAACATGGCATGTTCCCATTTTTAGATGGATTGTACGTTTTTGCGCCATCTAGTGGCCATTTTTATGATATAAATAAATAACCCTAAAAGCACACCATTTGCGATGCATTCGTGGGTGCATTTCAACGGTCCGCATTGCTCTTGTTTTTGTTGTCTTCTGTATCTTTGAAGCTCCTTGAGGGATTTTTATGCAGTTGGCCCCATCTGTTGAGAGATTGTGTAATCTTGACTGGCTTTGCATTGCAGCTCATTCTTTTGTAATTGTGTCTGTGACGTGATGGTCTTGTCGACTTTTTGCTGTTTCCCAATCCAGGTTGCGGGTTGTGGATGAGCAGTTTGTTGATACGTCGCCCACTGGACCGGAGCAGCAAAATGCTGAGACAGAAGACGATGGGAAATCCAAGGTTCCATATTCTTTGACTGTGAGTCATTCTGAGTATATACAATACAGATTAGATAACCAACTTGTTCAAGCCATTTAAGCTGTTCCATGGGCTGTGCTCCCTTAAACTAGATCCAGCTCAACGTATTTATTCACTAGGACCGCCTGCCAAGTTGGCCTATTTTAGTTATGACATGTAAGTCTTCCCACTGTGGTTGAATGTTGTATTGTTACAGTTACATATTTATTGCCAAAATTACTCACAAGTTCAATAATTATTCTAAAGGAAAATATTCAATGACTTTTCGATGCTGATATGTTTTGTCACCACAATCTGAAATGAAGTGCTTGTGATTTGTTCTCTTAAAAATTTGAACTTGCATGGCTGAGGTGCAATCTGTTTTGAAATGTATCACATGAAAGGCTTGTCTTGTATTCTTCCTGTTTCTCCTGTAGTAATATAGTTTAGTCCGTAAACCCCACAATTTAGTGTCTGCTTAAGTATCTACAGAAATTTTTATTTTACTTTTCTAGGCCTCAATTAGTGAACCTGGCTTAGGACTTCTTTCGTGGTGGAATTCATGACTGGTTAGTGACTTTCCTGGAAGACCAAAATCTGGAGGGACAAAGTATTCACAGGGATTAGTACACTGGCATTGTTGTTACTACAACATGAATAGATGGATGGATTGACAAGCTACTTTGTGAATTTGTTGGAATATTGTACATAAGGCTGTCATTGCCTTGTCAGAGGATTAATGTTGGTTAATGTACATAAAGTTGCCATTGCTTTGTGGTAGGATTAAAACCAATTATGTATAAGGTTGTTCTTGCCTTGTTGCAGGATTGTTCATAAGGTTATCATTGCCTTGCCACTTGGTTAAAGTCGCATTTTGTACATAAAGTTGTCATTGCCTAATGTCAGTTATTTTACACAAATTTGTTATTGCCTTGTCACAGGATTAACATCAGTTAATGTTGGGTATTGTACAACAGGTAGACATTGCCTTGTCCTGGGATTAATTTTGGTTATTGTTCTTGAATTTGGAACTCTGTATTCACATGTCTCCATATCAACATTACCGCCACAAAAGAAACTGTCACAATACCATCGGCTTTTCAGCTGCAGTAGTGTTTAGACATGTACTGATGTAGTCAGTAATAAACATTTGGATGATTCCAGCTTACTGAAGGTACATTTGTTTTAAATAGTACGGTTTGGTGTGGCTTACTGATAAGTTAAACATATCCTCATTCTGTTATTATGAGTGCACATGTACGTATTTTTGTACACCCTCAAGAGCTTCATGAAACATGTGTTTGTATGAATGTGGCGATGGGCAGCGCTTATTCAGGGATCAACAAATCCGACTATTTCTGTGCCACCTAGTGACAATTTTTTCTATGCATTAGCACGAAGCAGGAGACAGTATTCACGGTTGGTACCTCTACATGTCACACAGGAGTTGCTTACTCATTATCTCAAAAAGAAACTGCTGTAACTTGTTCCTATTCGCCAAGGTGTTGGTGGAGCATTTTCAAACACCAACGTAATTAGGTGATTTTGACCTTGTTTTCAAGGTTAGAGCTAGTAAAGCAAGTATAACTTTGGTAAATGTCCCCACGAAATCCAGAAAGGGAGCTTTAGATTTTTTATGTTCTCTCAGGCCCTCACATAAATATGTGGGACCCGAAGTAAACCTTGAGTTGAAGGAAATGTGTTTACTCTACATCAGTTAAGGTTTTTCAGATGGTGCTTTGGCTCCCATTGGCTACGGGAACTCTGTTTAAAGAAAGGCAGTGTCACGTAATGATGTCAAAGTTATTATTGCATATCTGCTGCTCTTTGGGCTGAAGCAGAGGACAAGTTTGTGATAGCAGTTATATGCAGATTTGTGAAAAGGCTGGCATGATTTTACCATCGTGCAGTTTTGGCGATAGTGTGACATCAATGTCAGTCGTTTGAGCAGCTTATGTTGTTCTCAAATTCTGTAAATCCTTTTTGCTTATAAATAACCTTAGTTTTTCTGTGCTTGGGATTCACTAGGTTCCAACTCTGAACCCTAAGAAGTCGATGCAGATGACTTTTTCTTGTTGTTTGATTGTTTTTTTAATTAAAGTTTTTGTTATTGAATATGTTTAGTTTCAGTTTTGAAAACAACTTTATGTAAAAACTTTTGACTTGGACCATGAAGTGATGTAAACATATTCTCGACTTTTGTGTTATTGCTAAGGTTAGAAGTGATAAGCTTGGAAATCACTGACAATTCATTATTGTTTCTATCAGTATGTTGGTCTGACATCAAGTTTTTTCTTTTTTTTTGTTAGTTCGCTCTCTACAGGTCGCAATTTTCTCCCGATTTTCACGAAAATTGCACACGACGTGTAGATTGGAAAGTCCTGGAAGCCTATTGTTTTTGGTCATGATCGGATTCAAAATGGCGGATGTGGCAGCCATTTTGTTTCCGATTTCACATTCAAATGCTCATAGAGGTCGCATTTTTTGACGTACAGAGCTGAAATGTGGTACAATTATTATAGAACACGTGCTACAACTGTGCCGAAAAATGTTGACTTCCGGTTAAAGATGGCTGAAATATTGACGATGGTGCATGCGCACCTCGACATCTGGCCAAAAACGTTTTCTCCTATAGAGGGTGCTTTGGCGAACCAATCACTTTCAAACTGGTCATGTGTTTCTTGCAATTGATAAGCCTTTATAAAATTTTGTCTAACTGGAAGTCATTTTCAAGATGGTGGCTCTGGCGCATTTTCAACCGTTTTCAATCGTTCTGCTGTTGCCTTTTTAACCGGAAGAGCAAATGACGTGAATTTTTGCATGTGGATTCCTTGAAGTATGCTCTTTCAAAAGTTCTGCGATAACGGTTTTCTCACACTCACCGTTTTGGAGTTATTTGACTTTGAATTTCAAAAAAACCCGCAAAATTTCAATTTTTTGAAAAAATTATGGAATGTCCCGAAACTATCAATTTAGATAGAGTTTGGAACGCGCTTTCAGAAGAAGTTTTCCATTTTTCTCTAGGACGTCTACTTTTCGAATTATTTGAGATTTTCTGATAGCGCTGTACCTTTGTTGAGCGCTCTTACTGCATTGATGTTGGTTTAGTTTATTTGAACAAGACTGTGGCTTATTTCTTACTAACTTATGACATCTAAGTTCGTCGTATGAGTGTTATGATGTTGTTCATCATCGCCACCTTCATCATCACAATCATCATCGTCGTTAATTTTGCCTGTTGTCGCTCAAGACTGTAGGTAACACTGAACAGTCAGGCCGCGGCCACGGAGCATTTTCTAGTCCATAGAATTTATGTTGAGGGCGTGTGTAAGGTTTGGCCGGTGGTTTGAGGAAATTGTTGACAACAGTTGCCAGGAACGAACTTTACTTGTGTTTGTGAATGAGAAAAGCCAAGTTTTACCTACTTTTGATGCAAACTGGTGGCTGTCATTTGCTATCAACCCCTGTCGTCTGTTGTCCGAGAAACCGGGTGCGATTTCAGGTGGCTGTCGGACAGATCAAATTTGATAAAAAAGTAGCTGATAAGGGGCTTACTATGACCACATAGTTAGAATCTAGAGAGGAAGAGCATTCTGAATCTGTAGTCCGACTTTTTCTAGCACTTGCAGGGAAGTGGTTATTTCGGGGAGGAAATTGTCAAATTTGGCGTTTTTTGCAAATAGTTTTGTGACCGGGAATTTCTTGCCGCGTATGTTAACCGATCAGAAATCTGTACAGTTCGATAGAGTTTTAAATGGGCTTTCGTAAGATATTTTTCATTTTTCGCTAGTCGTCATGATCGTCGTCGTCGTCGTCCTCCCCATCCTCCTATTTTCGCGTAATTTCGCCAAGTGNGAGTTATTTGAGATTTTCTGATAACGCTGCTCCTTTGTTGAGCGCTCTTGCTGCATTGATGTTGGTTTATCTTCTATTGAACTAGACTGTAGCCTATTTCTTATTGATTTATGACATCTAAGTTCGTCATATAAATGTTGTGATGTTGTTCATCATCGCCACCACCATCATCATATTCGTCATCATCGTCATCATCTTCGTCATCATCTCCGTCGTTGTCTTTTCCGTTAATTTCGCCAAGTGTCGCTCAAGACTGTAGCCTTTTTCTTACTGATTTCGGACTTCTACGTTTGTCATGTGTTTGCTATTATTACTTCTTTTGTTCATCCTCGCCACCATCGTCGTCATATTCGTCATCTTCTTCATCATCTTTATCGTCATCTTTTTGGTTAATTTCGCCAAGTTTCGCTCCTCGGAGCGCTTTCATTTTTTTGTTTGTTCGCAATTTTCGCCCGATTTTCACGAAATTTGCACACGACGTGTAGATTGGAAAGTCCTGGAAGCCTATTGTTTTTGGTCACGATCGGATTCAAAATGGCGGACGTGGCGGCCATTTTGTTTCCGATTTCACATTCAAATGCTCTTAGAGGCCGCACGATTTGACGTACAGAGCTGAAACTTGGTACGATGATTATAGAACACATGTGCTACAACTGTGTCGAAAAACACTGTGCCGAAAAACACTGCCGAAAAACGTTGACTTCCAGTTAAAGATGGTGGAAATATTGACGATGGCGCATGCGCACCTCGATATCTGGCCAAAAACATTTTCTCCTGTAGAGGGTGCATTGGCGAACCAATCAATTTCAAACTGGTCACTTGTTTCTTGCAATTGATTAGCTTTTATAAAATTTTGTTTAACTGGAAGTCACTTTCAAGATGGCGGCTCTGGCGCATTTTCAACCATTTTCAATCGTTCTGCTGTCGCCTTTTTAACGGGAAGAGCAAATGACGTGAAATTTTGCATGTGGATTCCTTGAAGTATGCTCTTTTAAGAGTTACGCGATAACGGTTTTCTCAGACTTACCGTTTTCGAGTTATTTGACTTTGAATTTCAAAAAAGCGCAAAATTTCAGTTTTTTCAAAAACTTTATGGAATGTTGCGAAAATATCAATCTAGATAGAGTTTTGGACGGGCTTTCAGAAGATATTTTCCATTTTTAGCTACGAGGTCTACTTTTTGAATTATTCTAGATTTTCTGATAGCGCTGTTCCTTTTTGACATCTCTTGCTGCTCTGATGTTGGTTTAGCTTCTGTTGAACAAGACCATGAAGACATTGCTCATAGAGGCCGCATTTTTCGACGTGCAGGGCTGAAAATTGGTAGGATTATTATAGCACACGAGAACTACGACTGCGCCGTAAATCTTCTGGTCAAATATGGCGGAAATATCGGCAATGCCGTATGCGCACCTCGATAACTGGCCGAAAACGTTTTTACATGTTGAGGGCGCAAATCATTTTCAAACTGGTCACGTGTTTGTTGCATTTGATCAGCTTTTATAAAATTTTGTCAAATCAGAAGTCATTTTCAAGATGGCGGCTCTGGCGCATTTTCAACCGTTTTCAATCGTTCTACGGTCGCATTTTTAACGGGAAGAGCAAATGACGTGAATTTTTGCATGTGAATTCCTTGAAGTATGCTCTTTCAAAAGTTCTGCATAACGTTTTTCTCAGACTTACCGTTTTCGAGTTATTTGACTTTGAATTTCAAAAAAACGCAAAATTTCATTTTTTTTTCGAAAGAATTATGGAATGTTGCAAAACTATCAATTTAGATAGAGTTTGGAACGCGCTTTCAGAAGAAGTTTTCCATTTTTCTCTAGGACGTTTACTTTTCGAATTATTTGAGATTTTCTGATAACGCTGTTTCTTTGTTGAGCGCTCTTACTGCATTGATGTTGGTTTAGTTTATTTGAACAAGACTGTAGCTTATTTCTTACTAATTTATGACATCTAATTTCGTCGTATGAATGTTATGATGTTGTTCATCATCGCCACCTTCATCATCACAATCATCGTCGTCGTTAATTTTGCCTATTGTTGCTCAAGACTGTAGGTAGCACTGAACAGTCAGGCCGCGGCCACGGAGCATTTTCTAGTCCCTAGAATTTATGTTGAGGGCGTGTGTCAGGTTTGGCGGGTGCTTTGAGGAAGTTATTGACAAAAATTGCCAGGAAAGAACTTATTTACTTGTGTTTTTGAATGAGAAAAGCCAAGTTTTGCCTACTTTTGATGCAAACTGGTGGCTGTCATTTGCTATCAACCCCTGTCGTCTGCTGTCCGAGAAACCGGGTGTGATTTCAGGTGGCTGTCAAACAGATCAAATTTTCTAAAAAAAAGTAGCTGATAAGTGGCTTACTGTGACCATATAGTTAGAATCTAGAGAGGACGAGCATTCTGAATCTGTAGTCAGGCTTTTTCTAGCACTTGCAGGGTGGTTATTTCGGGGAGAAAGTTGTCAAATTTGGCGTTTTTTGCAAATAGTTTTGTGTGCCGGGAATTTCTTGCCATGTATATTAACCGATCAGAAATCTGTACAGTTCGATGAGTTTTAAACAGGCTTTCATAAGATTTTTTTTTCGCTAGTCTTCATGATCGTCGTCGTCGTCCTCCCCATCGTCCTGTTTTCGCGTAATTTCGCCAAGTGTCGCTCCTCCGAGCGCTCTCGCACTGTTGCCAGTTTACCGGGTGCGTGAATAAGACTGCAGGCTATTTCTTACTGATTTGTTCGCTAGTTACATGAATGTTATCGTGTTGTTCATAATCTCCGCCTTCATGGTCATGATCGTCGTCGTCGTCCTCCCCATCGTCCTGCTTTCGCGTAATTTCATCAAGTGTTGCTCCTCCGAGCTCTCTCGCACTGTTGCCAATTTCCCGGGTGCGTGAACAAGACCGCAGGCTATTTCTTACTGATTTGTTCGCTAGTTACATGAATGTTATCGTGTTGTTCATAATCTCCGCCTTCGTCGTCATGATAGTCGTCGTCGTCCTCCCCATCGTCCTGTTTTCGCGTAATTTCGTCAAGTGTTGCTCCTCCGAGCGCTCTCGTTTTAAGTGGTGAAAGCAAAAATGGCCAATATATTGGAATGTAAGAAGCAATGCTCTGTCAAGCATTCGCTCTCAGTGCTGTAGTGGTAAAATTAGAGGCAACTAGGCGCCCAAAGCCCAACGTATCACCTTGAGCACTGAATTTTAAAAGTGCATTGAATTCGGAAAACATCACAAACATGTGGGCCTATTTTTGACTCACGATTGCCAGACTTCAAGTGTGCAGTGGCGAATCTAGGATGTCGCAACTACGCATTTTTTATAGGAGACTCAAACACAATTATAATAAAGGAAAATGGGCGCGGTAACACACTGAAAAGATATCCTGGCGGCGTTTATAGTCGCCCATGGGGTGTTTCCTCGCGGGCCCTTCGATCGTTTGTTGACTGTCTGATTCATTTCGCTGAACCCTCGTTCACATTCAGCTGCACTGCAAGGAAGAGTCATAATGCATAATGTAAAAAGATGGTTGGCTGCGCCTACGTGCGCCTACGCACCACTATAACGTAACTTACGGTGCGTAGGTGCTGTGTTGAAATGCCAAAACGTGGTGGCTGCGCCTACGTGCGTCTACGTGCGCCTACGCCCCACTACAGCACTGTTCGCTCTGGAAATCAGCCTATTTGTGATGCTGTAAAGCTTTTAGCTTTAACGTGGTCCTTAGTGTGACAGAATCTCGGTCAGAATCACGGTGATTTATCAACTCAAAAATAAGTTGTTTGGTAGAAGTCCCTGGGGCTGCTATGATTGGCAAGCCGGGTCCTCCTATAAGCTTATCCCGTGTACAATCTCAGTCAAAATCGGGTTAAGCCAGTTTTAAAACAGTGAATTTTCTAATTCAAACTTAAGTTGTTTGGCAGAAGTCGGGATTGCTATGATTGGCAGGTACGACTGTAGACTTATCCGGCCATGACATTCTGAAAATGGGACTTATAAAAATCCGTATGTTCTGTTTCCCCAGCAAACATCAGTTGGCGTTGCCCTGTGCTATCGGCCGAAGATTTGGGCGTATTCGTCATGTACAGTAGGACCTTATTGATAAGTTTGTATATTTAGCTAAATACTCGCAAAACTCATGAGGATTTAACCCCGCAAAACTAAGAGGTTTTAACCCCGCCAAACTAAGAGGTTTTAACCCGCAAAACTATATACTTTCTGAAAGTCACGAAAGATTATAGAACTCGATTTTACCGAATATTTTTTAATTCTAATAATCTAGAGTGCCTTACCAAGATGCGAAATATAATGTGGTGTAATTATAGTAAAATAAAAAGGAAATGAATCAGAGAGGTTGAAACCAGCAGGGAACTAATTTGAAAGATTTCTAGCCAGTACCCTATCAAGACAAACTTTTTTAATATAGGATCCATTCAAGTCATACTGCTGCTTTTCACTTATTATTGCAAAAGAACCAGAATCCAAATGTCAAGTAAAAATACTGTAACCGATGATTATAACACCCAAAATTTCTTGTTGAAAAAACTCCTGGCCTGTAGTTTTATTGGCTGTCGTAAGTGGTTTAAAAGACTGGGGCTGAAAGGATACGGGAGGCCAGACTTTTCCCGGAATACAGCGAACTGGGCCACAGGTCTTGGGTACAGTAAAAAATGACCTGTCGGGTTTTTACCTCAATAGTCTCGTTTAATGGACAAAGTGATAACTACAACACTTGATCAAAACTCAGCCGAGCAGACAGACAAAAATTCACAATGCAAACTCTCGCGATTAGTCTCAGGTCGTAAGCTCCAACAATAGAATAAGTAAGTCACGTGGGGGAGCTATAGGGCTATAGTTCTTTATCAATACAAAAGAGTCTTTGTAAACATTCACCTTTCTGCCTGGGAACTACAAGGCCTGTCAAGTCTTTACACAACACCGTGAGTGTCATCAAGCTTACGTAAAGGCAGCTGACCACCAGAACACTGATGGTTGATTGATCGAGTTGAGCGTCGCACTGAGTATTCTCAGCAAGAGATTCACTCGTTCACCCAGGAATATCAAGATGCCTAAACCTTTCCATTTGATGCCAGGACCCAAAGCGTTACCCTTTGTAGGGTCGCTTTTGCGATATTATCTAGGTAACGTATATATCAGCCTGATCTGTGTATCCTATGCGTTGAGTCCTGGCAAATTTGCCAAGGAGTAAAGAGCTCCTTTTTCGTTATCTGTCGGATGAGGCATTTTGATGGCCATCTGTGAACGCGGAACTGGTCTTCTTTTCCATTCTGTGAACCGCGATTTGAAGTTCACTTGATTTAATTGTTGGAACATAACTCCATGTAAACTAAACTACCTGCAGAGGAACAAAAATCCGTTGCCGGGCCGTGGAATTTGGAAAGCATGCGGTTGTCAGCCGTGAAATAAGACTCCCTCTTCACCCCCAGTTTCTGACTACTTGACTACTAATTCAAGCATGCATACTGCTCGACCCCAGGATCTTGCTTACTGACACCTGCATGGTCCATGCCTGCATTGACAACTAAATCATTCATTCTGATCCGGCCCTGGTCGGTTCAACTATGCCTACGTACTGCCTAGTTCATAGCTGGCCCATGGTTCATACATACTGACCCCTGGTTCATGCATACTCACTGTTCCATGCATACATACCCCAGGTCCATGCCTACTGACCCCGGGTCCATGCATACGTACTGGCCCCAGCTCTATGCATACTGGCCCCTGGTCCATGCATACTTACCCCAGGTCCATGCACTTATCATACATTAGATCCCCGAATCATAAAAGCACACGAACTCCTCTGACTCTATCCTATCTTTCACACATTTCTTCACATTTTGTATCGATAACTTGCTCTTGTACTGCTGTTAAGTTTGTTTAATACGCCAATGTAAAATAAACATTTTACTTATCGAATCACTCAGCTCACTCACTCTAGCCGCACGAGTCTGGCTCAGTCTGTGTTGATCATCATTTTGACCCTTACCCACCCTATCGAGGAAGGAGAAAACAAAAGACAGTACTTTAGTAAAACGGAAATATGAAATTACACTAGAAGAATGGTGATCAATAAGATTGTTACCCAATCTGTCTGGACAATATCAGGTCTACAGGAGGAATTACAAGATGGATAAGACTAAGCACGTCTTTCAAACATTGACAGTAGGACTAGTAAACAGAGAGGTGATCACCGTGAAGCAAAGTTTACACCTGTATAATATTTAGACAGTGAATTTCTGGTGGCAGAACTGGAAAATGTTTTTAAACTTATGAAAATTGATAAAAGCTGTGGAATTGAGGGTTTCAATGCTGAATTTTACACAAAAAAAAACCTCGATCTTCGCTCCTTTGGATCTCGGTCTCAATACAGAAGTCTCGATTTAGCAGTTATAGGCCGGCCATTTGAAAATTCTTCTTAAGGACAATAAATCCAGTGAGTTCCTATAAATGTTGTCCAACGTCGTTGCTAAATGTAAGTTGTAATTTTTATGTTTATCTAGCCGCTAGAATGGAAATTGTTCTAGGGGGCTAATTCATTCTGACTAGATTGTTTTGTTTTGTGTTTTTTTTTTGGGTGCCTTGGACGATTCGTAGGAGAGACTTCCTGAACAAAGTGTGACCTCCTCGCATTTTCCGGAGAAAAAACACCTCAAGCTTACATGTAACTGCCTTAATCATGAGATTGCATTTTTAAAACTTCCTTCTTTCAGTTTGCCCACACTGTTTGTAAGTGGAACAAGCTTGTGCGTCATGCAGAGTGAAATAGCTTCATGCCATGTTTTTCCGCCGATTGGAGAACCATTCATACGGAAAACCTAAAGCATATTTTCACGAAAACTGGAAACGTAAAATATTTTAAATTGAATGGCAAATTCTTAATGACAATCGGAGACACTAGCGTTACTGAGCTTGACCCTGGGTAAAACGTACACAGACATAACTATGTTTTCTGTTTTAGAAAGGCTAATGAAGTTCCATTGAATAGACCAGATATCATTGTAAGAGAGCGCACCGCGTCATTTGCGCAAAAAATAAATTCATTGACGCACTGTGGTAACTGAGTTCGGGCCAATGGGCCCTTTAAAATTAGAAGAAAAAATGACAAAAATAGCATGGTCCATAGGTTCTCGAAGTCCGTCATAGACTTGAGGACGTGTTGGACAATTCACCCACACCTTCATTTGTTTAAAATAATTCCTGGTAGTGTTGGCTATACCTATCGCAACAGCTGAGGAAGTTCTATCAAACAACCAAAATTTATTGCGTTGGGCACATGCTATTACCACTGAGTTCTGAAATAATTTGAATTGTTGCCGAAAACATAAACAGTGTCAAACGTGGGGTCAGTCCGTCTTCCTGTTGTGTCCGTTCGCCCAGTACTTTATGTCATTGAGATTTTAATTGTAAATGCTGTTTATTTGAATAATTCAGACCAAAAACAACATAAATGTGGTTACACTGCTCGGAGACAAGTCAAACTTATTCTTTCGACTTCATTTTCGTTAAAATCAGTGCAAAATGAATTTTGACGCAAAGTATACTTTACCAAGATGTATTCTCACGTGATGCCCTTTCAAGATGGCATCATTTTGTAAAAATAAGAACACAGTAATGTGCATAATTTTTGTAATTCATGGCTAAAATTGACTGATTACTTAGGATCTCAGTTATTTGATTATTTTGTCCATAACCTGGGGGTCTGTTTTATGAAGGAGACTTTAAAACAGAAAATTGGCATTGCTTGAAAAGGTTCAGCAATTATGAGCGCCTCATAGTCAAGACGTAATTTATAGAAATTTTCCCACTAACTGTATGCTATACGTATATTCTCAAAGAATTTGCACTTTTTCTTAAGTGGAATTTAGTTATTTCAAAAATAAATGTGTTAAAGTACCAGAAAATGATTTCTCAGTTTGTGATTGGCTGATGCAGCTGTTTAGAGCACCTTCTACAGGTCAACATATGTGAGTTTAATGCACATAAACACCGTTCTTTACAGAAAATGTGAGCTTCGGAACTTTTTAACAATTTTTTAGAAATACTTTATTGAGTTGTACTTGTAAAAGTAAATTGGGAGTTGAACGTACTCTCAGTCCTACAACTCAGGATCTACTGACGACAGACCTTGTTGATTTCTGCAAATACTTTTGTTTTAACGTTTTCTCTGCTACATGCCTTAATTCAGCGACGCTGGGTACAGTAGTCCAGTCTTTATTCTAGGTAACTTCACGCTCCCTCAGCACCACCTAGCGAGGCAACACGATTTCAAGAAGTACGGCAGAATTTACAAGGAAACGCTAGGTCCACAAACACTTGTGCATATACTTGATCCGAAAGACATGGCTATAGCGTTCCGAAATGAAGGCAAATATCCTCATCGTCCTACCTTGCCCATACTGGACTCTGCTAACAAACGAGATGGACTGCCCATGGGTTTTGGAAATCTGTAAGTGGGTTTTTTCATTTTGCCTGAGCATGTAATGATTCGGGGTGACTTGGTAAAGCCAGTGCATGTGTCAGATCAGACATGTTTCTCCCTCGCGGATCGCAAGTCTGTTCTCGATGATGGTGTACTTTTCTCTTAAATTCATTTCTTTTCTCGCGAGTTGTCGTCTTTTCTCATGTGCCGCAATTCTGTACTTAGGAATACATTAATTATCTCATGAAGCTCATGTTCCCAGTTGTAATATACTGGTGGACTTGAAACGTTGCACCATGAAGAACTGTATTCGTGAATTCTGTCAGACGGAGAAACTGAGACTCGGAGTTGAGTTCTGTAGAACTGAATTGAGGTTTGTGAGAAAAAAAGCAGTTCACGTTAAAAGAAGTGTATTAATGTGAAAGGTGCGGTTTTATTGGACACGACCGTGTGGAACATAAGCCCGGAAGACTGTCCCTAGCTTCTACCCTGTGAGTTGTCCATAACGATGAAGTATCAGCCAGACAGTTTTAGCAGAGAAAAACTACATCGTACTATAACTCCATGTAAAAGTAATGTTAGGCGTGACATCTTGCTGAAATATCTTTGAACTTCGAACAAATAACACCAACATACTGGGAAATTCCGGGAACTTATACATTTTACTCTCATAAAACCGGTCTCATAATACTGCGCACTGTGATAGGATTCGATTTCTGATACCAGCAAGAACATCAAAACCATCGGCGACTCAAGAAAACGCTTCAGTGTTTATTGGGTAGGTCGATTCTGAAATTGCGCATGTGCACATTGTCTGTGACTAGAGTTGATAACGAAAATGGAAACCTATGACGGTCAAGAATACTATGAGACTGTTTTTTAGAATAAAAAACCTAATTCAAATTCCGTTTTAGCCAGTTAAGTGGGGTGAAATGCAGCTTTAAAGGCGAAGGCAACCTTTTTTCATGTCACTTTTAGCAAAAGTAAGGTCTGTTGATTATCCCAGACATATGTTTCACTTAATTACAGCTTTTCGTAATTTAATTAATTTCTCGTCCTCTACTCCGGAAGTGACGTTTTAGGAGGCAAGAATTTCGCGCCAATTTCTTTTCATACAGTCAGACTGTGAGAGCTGTCAAGTCAGTCATTGTTCTACCTCGGATGTAATAAGTTCGGTAGTCGTTTGCTTTTGTTTACGAGTCAGTCAACATGCCGCACTGTTGCTGTGTACCAGGATGTACTCATTATCGTCTCACGCGCGCTTTGGGTACTTTGCATCGCTTTCCGAAGGATGACACACTTCGCCGTACTTGGCTAGCTCGTTCGTTTGAAGAACGCAGCGCTACCCGTTCACGCAACGTACAAAGCAGTGGCAAGCATTTTCAGCCGTCAGATTACGACAGAGATATGTACGCTGAATTGATGAAGGTCCCTGCGAAACAGCGCCTGAAGAAGGATTCCATACCGCCTCTGTTGATTCCCGGCAGTGCCCCGTCGCCACCCCCGAGAAGTGCGTTTTTGAAGCGAGAAGCCTCGCGAGCTGTCACGTGGCCACTATAAACAGTGACTGGAGGCACTTCATCTACTGTCACCCATGTTTCCGAACGTACCCCATAGCGTACAATTCCAGAAACTAGCAGTGATTCCCCGTGTACTGTTTGTTTCTAGCCCATAGCCTATAAGCAGCCCTGCAGCGATGTTGAGTAGTGGGAGTGAATACAGGCCCAGTTTGGAATCTAGTGAAAAAGACAGTTCGTCATCCAGTGAACAGATCAGTGCGCCTAAGTTTGATAAGTTTATTGTGGACTTGTATTGGAGCTATTTAGAAGGTGCCACGTGTGTGACGAGGGAGTCGCACGGCGGGATGTAAGCAGTTTGGGTGCTCAAGTCACCATCCACTGGGAGTGTGTCGCGGGACACTCGGCCGCGCAAGTGGGACAGTTCTAGCTCTGTACGTGAGACGATAATATGAGTACTTCTCGGTAGGCATCAACAGCGTGGCATGTTGACCGTGACTCGTAAACAAAAGCAAACGATGACCGAACTTATCACAACCGAGGTAGAACAATGACTGACACGACTGCTCTCACAGTCAGACTGTATGAAAAGAAATTGGCGCGAAATTCTTGCCTCCCAAAACGTCACTTCCGGAGTAGACGACGAGTAATTAATTAAATTACGAAAAGCTGTAAATAAGTGAAAAATATGTCTGGGATAATCAACGAACCCTATTTTTGCTAAAAATGACATGAAAAAAGGTTGTCTTCGCCTTTAAGTCACGGTATCTTTGTACCAAAGAATCTCTTAGTCAAGGTTAGGTTACATCATAGATTATAGTCTATGGTTACATACCTTTCCTGCCGTGTCAGTGTCGCTGACACATTTTGCGTGTACAGACTGCCTGCTTCCTAAGGTACTCCCGAACATATATTTGGGGACTATAAGGGTAAAAAATATACCAAACGCTGTAACCTCTGTCTAAAATTCTCGGGAATAAGTGATGAAATGACTGCCATGCGTTGTAGAAATGGCGAAGAATGGTACAAGCGTCGACAGTCTGTGCACCAACTAATGATGTCACCAGATGCCGCTACACTATATCTAACAGTGCAAAACCAGGTTGCAGACGATTTCATTAAGCTTGTGAGGGAAGCGCGGACAGACTCGGGACTCGTAGAGCATGTCTATCTACAGCTACTGAAGTACGCTGCCGAGGGTGAGTACTTGGTTATGCATCTTGTATTTCAGGGCTTAGCGCACTTATAAGCAGAAATTGCAGTCATTTGCACAGTTTCATTGGCTACTTACACTGGAGAACACTTTTGGTGTTTGGATCCCTGTGGTACACCTTTGGTGATTGGCTTCTAGTCGCTGACATGTTGGCCTAGTTTAACCAATATTAGCTTAGTAGCCTTTGACAATGAGTTGAACTAGGCCAAGATGTCAGTGACTGGAAGCCAATCACCAGGTGAATCCCAGGGTTCCAGTCACTAAAAGTGTACCCCCAGGGCTCCAATCATCAAACTCCTGGGTCCTTTCCTCATTTCCGACTCTCCACTCTAGGCTGTATAATTATGCCGATGACTACAGTAGACTTTCATATCCTTACCCCCACCTTGTAATCCAGACTTCAACAAGATAGCCAACCAATTATTGATTGCTTTTCCATTACTAACGACACTGCAAACCCAAAGAGATTCCAAGTGGCTAATGTCTGTTCATTCGTTTCGATAAATGGCATAAAGCTCAACTGCAATAAAAAAGTAAAGCTGGTGTGCGTTGAAATAGACTTCCTTTTTATCTGTAATGACCACTTAGATTCAAAAAAGACAGATAAAGGGACATTTCCCTCGCAGCGTAGCTGTTAATGAAGAGTTTTCTTGAGTTGTTGTAGGTTTCGTTGTTCTTGTTGGTAACGGAAACAGAGTCCTGTTACGGTAAAGAACATTGTGAGGCTGATTTTATGAAAATAGTTTTGATGTTTCCATGACTTCCCTGAAACTTCTCAGGGCGCAGTTAAGGACATTCCTGATACCATAACTTCATATATACTATACCTCATTTGTTTCAGCGTTCGGCGCAGTATGTTACAACGAAAGACTGGGGCTACTTCAGGCGACTACCGATGAAAAGGCGTCTTCAATGTTTAACGCGATCAATGATTATTTCGGAGCGCTACAATCGTCCTTTTATGAAATTCCTTTTCACAGATATTTCAACACTAAAAGTTACAAACAATGCATTAAAGGCTACACATTTATGAATACGTAAGTTAACAATCTTCTTCTATAAAACATTTCCAGTAGTGTAAAACCTTGGCAACTTACAAATGCGTAGTTAGCGCACGATTGTGGCTTTGCGCATCTCATTTTAAGTCAGACGAGCCCTCCAAATCCTCTCGTGAAGCTGGTCGTGGTACATTTTCAATTTCTTGTTTCTTACTGAGGCAGGTTTACAAAGAGTCGGATTCAAGAGACGCTTGCCCGGCAATCCCTGACTGGAGAAGAGGACTTTTTGCAAAGATTGCTTAAGCTTGATTTGAGCTTGGAAGATGCTTCGTCTATTCTGCTAGAGTTGTTCACGGCTGGAATTGACTCGGTAGGCAATCTGTAATTCCTTCATTTGACGTGATCGATTTATGAAACAATCGATCCTGACGATTTGTGTCAACTACCCAATTGTCTTTTAGCTCAGTCTTTCATGTAGTTTCACAATGCACGGTTTTCTTTCATATATTTTACAAAATTGGTTTAATGATTTTGGTAACATTAATATAGGTGTGAAAAATGATGTTTGTGTGCATTCAGCGATGCTAAGAATATGCTTACTTGTTAAGCTATTATCCTGTTACAAATCCGTTAAGGCATGAAGGTCAATTTTGTGTTTTGTATACTTCCAACTACTTTGAATCAAACAGATTTTGAAAAGTAGATGTAGAAAAAAGTAAAGCTATTATTTGTAGAAGTTTCGAAGAATAACAGGCGCATCTTCCTACGATTTCCCTCCTTAGTCCTGCCGTGATTTGGGTATCACCTAAACTTGCCCGTAGACAGTCTTTCTGGACAGTCATTAACCCGCAATTTTTGCTTTCATTTATATTTAAATCTGCACTAAACCCTGTGTAACTGTCTAAAAAAACGAAAATTGATTAAGGTCTTAACTGTCATTAAGTCGGTCTCATCATAGTCCTGACCGGTCTCATCATAGTCCTGACCGTGATAGGATTTCATTTCTGTTACCAACTCAAGTCACAGTCAATGTGCTATTTTTGATTTCGCAATTTTAGAGCTGACCAGTCCCTATAAACTCTGATTCAGAAGCCTTTACTTGAGTCTCTGATGGTTTCGATGTTTTTGTTGGCAATGAAAATGTAGACTAGTGCTATGACAGTGCAAGGAATTTTAGGAGACTGATTTGACTTGCAGCCACCTAAACAGTGCAAAGTGTTGACTTATTCTTTACATCTGCTTCATGTGTGCGATAACTGTAAAACGAATCGGAGATTGTACATGAGTTACTAACAGGCGAAGACAGTAAAGGAGCAGTGATGAAGAGGTTACCTAACTTGTTTGAGGATCAGCTTACCAGTTAATTATTGGTTAACCGGAGGCGAGTATAAAAAACAGTACAGAGTGCTTTTGTTATTAAAAACAAATACACCTAAGAGCCTCAAATTTTTGAAAAGTATCTGTACTGCGGACTACAGGCCAAAAATGCGTTTCTAATTTTCAGACTGGAAGCGCCTTGTCATTTATGTTTTACAATCTTGCAAGATTTCCTGAGAAGCAAGACAAACTGAGGTCTGAAATAAACACAGAATTGCCAAATAGAGAGCCGATAACAACAGATACACTTAAAAGGTTGTCTTACTTGAAGGCATGTCTCAAGGAGTCGTTCAGGTAATGCACTTTTCAATTGGTACATAGACGTTTACAGTCACTTGTGATCGATGTTTTACCGCAGATTTACATTTGATAAGCAGACTATTTGCCACTGTTGCCGTAGAATTGATGCAGACTCGTTATTTTTGAATCTCGTCAGGTGGTTAATTTCAGCCAGTTGCTCTTGTCCAACTAATAACTACTATCCTCGATCTTTCTACATTCACATAATATATACTTTCAATAGTTGATAAAGCATAGGATTTTCGATATTTGACTTAGAGTTGAGGTCGTTTGTTAAAGTCCTAGACAACATCACAACCGTAATTTATAAGCAAAGGCCGAGTTATAATCACTGAGAGTCTACCTTCAAGCCAGAGTAAAAAACCTTTAAGTCTGTTCACCTTCAATTCTGAGTTATAACCAGCTCTAAAGTTTGCCGTCAAGTTCAAGTTATAATGAATAAAGTTGAACTTCGGGCCCAAGTTATGATATACACAAAACGTACCGAGAGTGGCCTGCATGAAATAATATCCCACGAGACATTATTCCGGAATAATGTCGAGTGGGATATTACTTCATGTAAAAGTTTGTTTTTAACTTCCAGAATGCATTTTCCGGTCCAAGGAGGTACCGCACGAATTTTGGACAAAGACATGGAGATTTGTGGATACAACGTTCCAAAGGGGGTAAATGTAACATTAAACTGGCCATCTTACGTCGAAATAGTCACGTGGTGTTTGGCTGCAGATTGAACTGCTGTATTTCAATGGGCAATTGGAGAAAATGTATGAAGCGTACTTTTCTGCGCATTGAAATTTGCTTAATCAACGCGTGGGTTTGCTTAATCAACGTGTAGGTTTGGTTAATCAACTCGTACTTTCAGATTTTGAACTATCATCGTTCTGCTCTTATTCAACGCGTGCCCCGTACTTTTACTTAATCAACGCCTACCTTTAATCAGTTCATATAGCTCAATCACACCCGTGCTCTTAAAAGCCGCCGTTACGTACTGAATGTAAAGTTGCCTTTGATTGGACACGACGAATAACTAATAGGCCTTTTGCGAGTTTATAACAATAACGCGAGATTATGTGACACTTAACTGTGACGTCACGGGAAGTGGGGCAAAAGCTTGTCGTTTGGTCATTTGCCCAATACGGTAGCAGAGTGTATTCTGTTATTGTCTTCGAGTTTTTAGCCGTTTAGTTCGAAAAATAACCAAGAGCATTGCTGTTATGGCAAATGAACTTCAGATTCGCACTACAATACGTTCTACCGCGTTCTGTACTAATTTCGTCCCGTGTATTTTAAACGGGCTGTAGGCGAAATCCGCCTCGTCGAAAATACATTCTACACCTAAAATTAGCACCTAAAAGGCTCTTACTCATGTTTTCTTCAGTGACTCTTTCTGCTTCTAAACATATCTTCGATGAAGCATATATACGGGAATTCAGGTGACTTAGGCGAAGAATTCCAACTCCACTTTGTGGTTACTGTTAACTTTGTCCGCGCGCGCGATTACCACAATCAAGTATTTCAACTGAGTCAGGTGAGTATGAGGCAAAGGCTAGCGCGAGACTGAGCGAAGTGCGAGATCTGGCGCGTGACGCTTGCAAAATAGCATGAGAAAATATCAAGTGAAATTTGTAAGATTTGTGTCCCTCGGACATTTTGTTCGTCAACAGGCGTGATTTCACGTAACTTCCTGAAAATGGCGGCTCTTTAGTGAGAGAAACTCGAGGGAACCGCAAGGTTTTCATGAATATGGTCAAGTTATTTGTAGACTACATTGTGTCCAGAGTCAGCTGGGTATGTGTTAATTATAACTTCATGTGCACATATGCATGTTTCATTTGATTTTATTTGCTGTATTTTGAAGTGAATATCTTTTTATGGGGATACACTATCGCCCCTGTATGCCTGCGCCATTCAGGCCTAGAGCGGGTTAAGTTCCAATTTCAGTCCGTTCACAGCTTCGCATAACATAACAAGGTTACATTTTCTTCGTCTATTCACAGTTATTCCACGACCCATCTACCATATCTTAAGTTGTTTTAACGTTTTAAGCGTAAAATTCACCATAAGAACTCCAGTAAGTTTTAGCGTGTGTAGCAAAGACTCGGGGCAAAACAAGAGCAATATGGCGNTCAAAATTATGTTGCGATTAAAAAAGCACGCTTCGCAGTACATAGGAGTTGTCCACCCCCTCCCTCCCCCCATTTGCGCGTTTACGCATTACCTATGTGACTTGAGTTGCTACCTCATTCCACAATAATTCAAGGTCTTATGGGCGTTGAAAGGTTTCTAAACCCCAAAGCGTTTCGGTTAAAATCACCAATGACTGCCTAACAGGGGCAAAATGTATCTTTAACTGTTGAAGCTGACAATGCTAACCTGATATAACATTTGTCTAAATTTCTTTCACCACAGATTGTCCAAAACTTCCGACTTGTATACGAAGGGGAACCAGTTGAAGCTACATCGAAATTATTTAATACGCCAGACCGTCAACTAAATATGAAATTCCTCGACGCTCAGTAGACTCTAGAGAATAAGGAGTTGTACCTTTAGTGAAACAACCAACGTTGGAATGCATTTTGACAAAAGGTGACACTCCCTTGGATAAATTTGAGCAAAGTCACTGAAGGAAGTCTTGAAAGATGTACTAGTGGATGACAAAGGAATGTGTTCGAATTGACGAGGTGGCGACTGATACCCGTACAAATCTTTTGAGCTTCAATAAAAAACTGGAAGAGAAAGGCAAAAATTAAGTGTTTCCATGCGAGCACCCAGCCTTCAATATGAGGGGCCTTTTGCTGGCAAAAGAGCGAGAGGACTAAAAAAACGGGGTACCACCTTCGTCTGCACCGGACTTTTTGTTTTTCTGATGCTGACTTTTTTGCCCACTTCGCCAAATGGGGTTGCCCCCCCCCCCGGGTGCGCTCATGGTTTCTAGCTAGTGAAACTCAGAAAAGACAGTGAGTTGCAAGCCCTTAAATTTGAAAAGGATGACTGGATCAAATTAGGAAAATGCAGTTGATATTGTAATCTCCTTGTCTAACAAGATCGGTGCAAGCCGTCGGAAAATCAGACATAAGTAGGAGCCATCGTCTAGGAAGAAGTAACAAGATAGGGGTCAACAAGCGCCCAATCGTTGTAAAATTCACGACCATTAATAGCCCGAGGGCTGACTTTATGAGGCACAAGAAACATTTAAAAGAAGTTGCATGTAAAATCTACTTTAAGAAGAACCTGAGAGAAGGACGTGCAGTTATTCAAAGCTAAAAGGGGCCTAGGATCAAGGATTTAAAGCTGCTGGACTTGCGATGGAGGAATTTATTTCGAGTCTTGAGCCAGTACTGATATCCTGCAAGTCAACAATTGGACGATATACGTGGAATCTGAAGATTTTTAGAGCGTCATTTTTAAAATAAATCTAGTATCGTTTATGTACAGGGTAAGCTTGAAACTCACTTTTGAATATATGGCACGACTATCGGCGCCGGACCGCGGAATCACGGTAGCCGTCGGGTCGGAGCCTGGCCAGTGGAAGACAGGGGGCTCACGTCCGTACTGGCCAGTTGAAGACAGGAGGCGCACGGGTACGTTCTCTTAGGCGGAGCGGAGCCGGGACAGATTTGAGGTTTGCGGTCTTTTGTTTCTCCGGGCATGATTAGGAAGTTTCCGCGGGTTTTGGTCGCGAAACGAAATGTGTCGATTTCACCATCAGTAATCGACACATTTTAAAATGCGCGTTTTCACTATACCCTACATCGTGCCAGTGTTGCACTTTTGGTGTCTCAGACACTCCTTCCAATGGTGGCGAGGTCCACATAATTTTTACATTCGCATGTGTTNTGCGCTGTGAGTGTCCAGTGTTTACTTCCTTTCGTCCAGTCAGAAATCGACTGGATGCAGAAAGAAACCACTAAGAACGGGCCGTTTGTTGCGTCATCGTCATCAGCGCTGGTCAGTCGTGGGATTGTAGTAGTTGCACACTATCGTCTATCTTTGTTGTCAAGTCTTGGTAAATTCAAATCTAGATCAAATACTGCTTCAAAATTCTACAGGATCTTTATTAAATGTAGCAAATGTGTTTATATGAAGTTAACAACGGAAGACGATGACTTTCAGACGAGTCCGACTAACACTGCCCCCTACCCGCACCGGCTTTAGGTGCAATAGAACTCACCGAGGCTGTGTGAGCGCATGCTAATTCAGTGTTTGCTGACCGAAACTGTTGCTAAACAACTCGATATTTTATCCCACGGCCAGCTGTTAGGGGAATCTTTATTTAAATTTACATTATTCAAATAATGATTGTCGATGTACAATTTCTGCCCTGACGGTTCTGTGGCCAAAGCGGAACCTGAATTCACGGCCCGCAACGAGTACGTATATTTGCAGTTTTGTGTCTAATTCACCAACATAATCACGTGCACATTACTTCTTTGGCTCACTAGTACAATATTTTCTTGACTTAAAGTTTAGTTCCCAACTTTGGCTGGTTTACGTTCGTGATGTCTTCAGTCCGGCCGCGACGGGCCTGATTGGCGTCCGAGCCGCTGGCCGGAATTACGAGTCAGTCCGGCCGCGGCGGGCCTGATTGGGCTCTGAGCCACTGGTCAGGATTAACAAGCGTTTTGTGTGTTTAGAACTCAAAAAATCACAAGTCTAAACAACACAGATCTAGGTTCTCATGTCTGTATCTCACCCAAAAATACTTCGAATTTTTCTCCGAACAGACCCCAAACTCCTGCTACGGACCTTATTGGCCTGCCGAACTTCGTAGGCTACGATGTGTCCAAATACCAATAAATCCGTAACAGCGAAATAAAACAACACGTTTTTATAAGAACTCGGTGTATTTTTAAGGGTTTTAAATCGAAGTTTGATGATTTATTGCTGTTAAACGGTGAATCCAAGCGATAAGCTGACACCAGTAACCCGTGTGGTGAACTGCTGAACAGTCTGCGTGTGAAACCAATTACGTCATTGGATAATTTCAACACCTCCGTCTGCCGTCAGGGTGTCAGGTAACGCAATGGTACGTGCCGTTATCGGGTAGAACTACTCGATCTAAATTGATACAAATCAGGTTGTTTTTTTGGGTGACATGCTCCTTTAATAGTAGAACTACTATGTGACGACATGTGGTTCCATACAAACGTCGTTCAATTAAGTTATAAAATGTGTTTTTCCAAATGCATAGAAAAAATACTATAAATTTCGGCTTCTACCGTCATCAAACTGACGTCACGATATCCCTTACTCACGTTAAAAATGATTTCTTCACTCGCTTGAAAAGAAGTGACATTTGACTTTACCCAGCAAATATCCACATTCAATTAGCCTAGATACAACATAAACTAAGAAATGCCCCCAAGCCTGGCCTACCCCTAGATTTTAATATTTTTGTAGTGCAAACTGTTCAGTGCCACCATTGTACATTAAGTTGTTATTGCCTTGCCACATGATTAATGTCGCTTCTGCTGTTGCCTTTTCACAGGATTCATGTCGGTTATTGTATATAACATTGCCATTGCCTTGTTGCAGAATTAATGTCAGTTATTGTACATAAGGTTATTATTGCATTGCCACATGATTATTGTCATTTATTGTACATGAAGTTGTTACTGTTGTGTCGCAGGATTAATGTCAGTTATTGTTCTGAACTGGCTATATTTACACGTCTCCATATCATCATTACCACCAAAAAGAAACTGTCAAAATACCATCAGCTATTCAGCTGCAGTAGTGTCAAGACATGTACTGATGTAGTCATTAATAAACATTTGGATGATTCCAGCTTATTGAAGGTACATTTGTTTTAAATAGTATGGTTTGGTACACGTCGTCTCCCAGCCTTCGCAGTGGTCTGCTGTTATCACGTGCCTCGAGTTTGGTCAGCTCTTGGCTCTTATAGGCTGACGATTGTCACGTGTCTTTAGGGGCGTTTTTCTTTGTTATTGTAACCTCTCTTTCAGTTCACCTTGTTCCGGCCACATTGTCGTACGTCAAAACTCATTCAATTTTCCCACCCTCTTCCTCCCAGTTTTCGTCATTCTCTCGTACTTCCACGTGACCGGCGCTTTTTATTGCCCATCTTACCAGAGATTACCAATTACACGTTATTTACCTGTATTCATTATATTGTAATTGTATTAGTCATAATAAATGACCTTATATCGCCTACCTCTGTCTCCTTTTCATCTCTGGTAACGAGCTTGCGACGCACGTATCATTTATCTTTATTCAGTTCGGGACATATGTCGATCATAAATGCTACTTGTTCGTATATTTCGCCAAGATGTAGGTGGAGCATTTTAAACACCTACGTAATTTTGGGATTTTGACCTTGTTTTCAAGGCCAGAACTAGTAAACCAAGAATAACTTTGGTAAATGTCCGCTCGAAATCCAGAAATGGAGCTTTAGATTTTTATGCCCCCTAAGGCCCTCACATAAATATGTGGGGCCCGAAGTAAACCTTGAGTTGAAAGTAAATGTGCTTACTCTATCAGTTAAGGTTTTTCAGATGGCGCGTTGGCTCCAGGAACTCTGTTTAAAGAAAGGCAGTGTCACGTAATGATGTCAAAGGTATTATTGCATATCTCCTGCTCTCTGTACTGAAGTAGAGGACAAGTTGGGGATTGCAGTTGTATGCAGATTTGTGAAAAGGCTGGCATGATTTTACCATCGGTGTAGTTTTGGCGACAGTGTGACATTAATCTCAGGCATTGTTTAAGCAGCTTACGGTATGTTGTTCTCAAATTCTATAAATCCTTTTTGCTTATACATAGCATTAGTTTTCTGTGATTGCCATTCACTAGGTTTCAACTCTGAGCCCTAAGGAGCCAATGCAGATGACATTTTATTTTTTGTTTGATTGTATTTTCAATTAAAGTTTTTGTTATTGAATATATTTAGTCTCAGTTTTGAAAACAACTTTATGTGAAAACTTTGGATGTAGACCATGAATTGATGTAAACATATTCTCGACTTTTGTGTTATTGCTAAGGTTAGAAGTGGCAGTTCATTATTGTCACTAGTTTTATGTGCTGAAAGCAAAAATGGCTAATATAATTGAATGTAAGAAGCAGTGCTCTGTCAAGCATTTGCTCTGGAAACCAGCCTATTTGTGGCGCTGTAAAGCTTTTAGTCTTAGTCTGGTCTCCAGCAATAATGTACTGTTAGTTGGTCCCAAGTATGACAGAATCTCAGTCAGAATCAACCTCATTCGTCAATTCAAAAGTAAATTGTTTGGCAGACCTCGGGTTGCTGTGATTGGCAGCTACGACTGTAGGCCTGTCTCATGTGGGATCTAAGTCGAGATCATGTTAGGTTAGTTTTAATACGGTCTGAAAATGGGACTCATGAAAATCTGCATGTTCTGTTTCCCCAGCAAATAACAGATGGCGCCACCCTGCGCTATCAGCCGAAGATTTGGGCGTATTCGTCATGTACAGTAGGACCTTATTGATAGTTTGTGCATTTAGCTAAATAACTGAAAAACTATATGAGGTTTTAACCCCGCCAAACTTCACATTTTCTGAAAGTAGAAAGCTTATAGAACTCGATTTATAAAATGTTTTTTAATTCTAAAAAGATTTGTTCACTGTCAAGACAAATATTTTAGAATGTGGTACCATTCATACTTCTGCTTTTCATATATAATATTATTGCAAAAAACAGAATCCAAATGTCTAGTAAAATACTGTAACACACGTGTGCACCCAGGGGACTCATTCGACCAACCCCCCCCCCCCCCCCATTTCGCGAAGTGGGAAAAAAGGTCCGCCTCAGAGAAAGAAACAGCCCGGGGAAAACGAGACAAAAATCCTTTATTCACTAAAAAGGCGCAACACACAATTCACGGATCTGAACGTGATACCCCGTTTCTCTCTTTTTTTTGGTCCCGTTCCGCTTTTTTGGTAGTGAAAGGTCCGCATCATCAGATATTCGAGCCCCCCCCCCATATTAAGGCTGGGTGCGCGCATGTAACATGATTATAACAACCAAAATTTCTTGTTGAATAACTCCTGCCATGTAGTTTGATTGGCTGTCGTAAGTGGTTTAAAAAAACTATGGCTGAAAGGATACGAGAGGCCAGACTTTTCCCGGAATACAGCGAACTGGGCCACAGGTCTTGGGTATAGTAAAAAAAAAATGACCTGTCGGGTTTGTTGATCAATTTTGCTGGGCATTCGCTGANCAATTCACGGATCTGAACGTGATACCCCGTTTCTCTCTTTTTTTTGGTCCCGTTCCGCTTTTTTGGTAGTGAAAGGTCCGCATCATCAGATATTCGAGCCCCCCCCCATATTAAGGCTGGGTGCGCGCATGTAACATGATTATAACAACCAAAATTTCTTGTTGAATAACTCCTGGCATGTAGTTTGATTGGCTGTCGTAAGTGGTTTAAAAAAACTATGGCTGAAAGGATACGAGAGGCCAGACTTTTCCCGGAATACAGCGAACTGGGCCACAGGTCTTGGGTATAGTAAAAAAAAATGACCTGTCGGGTTTGTTGATCAATTTTGCTGGGCATTCGCTGATACTCTGCCCAGAACCGTACCTCAAGAGACTCGCTTGATGGACAAAAATGACAAAATGATAACGAAGCAATGAAATTAAGCTTGATTTAGTAACTGCAACACTATCAAAACTCAGCCGAGCAGGCAACCGGAAATTCACAATGCAAACTCTCGCGATTAGTTTCGGGTCGAAAGCTCTAACAATAAGTCACGTGGGGGAGCTGGCATTCCAGGGCTATATTTTTTACCAATACAAAAGGGTCTTTGTAAACATTCACCTTTCTGTCTGGGAACTACAAAGACTCTCGGGTCTTTACACCATGAGTGTCCTCAAGCTTATGTAAAGGCAGCTGGCCACCTTAACACTGGTGGTTGATTGACTTAAGCGTTGCTCTGAGTATTCGCAGCGAGAGATTCACTCGTTCACCCAGAAATATCAAGATGCCTAAACCTTTCCATTTGATGCCAGGACCTAAAGCGTTGCCCGTTGTAGGGTCGCTTTGGCGATATTATCTAGGTAACGTATATATCAGCCTGATCTCCTGTGATAATTATTTGCGATTGATAGATCAATGTCCCCTTCATTGTCAGGATTCCTCAGCGGTAAGTTTGCCGTTTGCCAATGAGTAAGGGGCTTATTTTTTTCGTCATCTGTGATGCGGCATTTTGATGGCCATCTGCTAAGCCAAAATTGATCGTTTCCATTCCATGAACCGTGATTTGAAGTTCACTTGATTTGTGTGAACATAACTCCATGTAAACAAAACTACTTGCATAGAAGGAACAAAATCCGTTGCCGGGGTTTCCTGGAATTTGGAAAAGCTGGGGTTGCTAGTCGTGAAATAGACTTCCTCTTCACCCCTGTTCATGCATGTATACTGACTCCTGGGTCATGCTTACTGACACCTGCATGTTTCATGTCTGTATTGACAACTAAATCATTCATTCTGATCCGGCCCTAGTCGGTTCAACTATGCCTACTGACCCCTAGTTCATGTATACTGGCCCATGGTTCATACATAGTCACTGCTCCATGCATACTTACCTGAGTTTTTTGTGTGGACGATTTGTAAGAGAGACTGCTAGTAAAATAAGTATAACCTGCTCGCATTTTCCGAAGAAAAAAGCATCCCAGGTTTGATAACATTAATTGAGTTCGAAAAAGCTTTTGATTGTGACGTTGCATTTTTAACACTTCCTTCTTTGGGTTTGGCGGCACATTTTGTAAATGGACCAAGCTTATGCGTCATGCAGAGTGGAATAGATTCAAGGCATGCTTTTCCCACCGAATGGAGAGCCAATTACTATCTATCGAAGTTTTCAAAATTGAATTGACGTTTTATTTGGAAAAGCTAAAGAATATTTTCACGAAAAATGGAAACATAAAATATTTTGAAATGAATGGCAAATTCTTATTCTTAATGACACTCAAAGACGTTTGCGTTACTGAACTCAACCGTGGGTAAGACGTACACAAACAAAACTACCGGTATATTTTTGGTTTATAAAGGCTAATGAAGTTCCATTAACTAGTGCAGGGATATTTTTAAGTGCGTGCACAGCGTCATTTAGGAAAAAATAATTTCATTGACTCGCTGCGGTAGTTTAGCTCGGGACAACGGGCCCATTAGAATTGGAAGGAAAAAAGGACAAAAACTAACACGGCCCACAGGTCCTTCAATTCTCGCATATGGGTGTGGGTCAATTCACCCATACCTTCGTTTGTCTAAAATAATTCCTAGTAGTGTTGGCCACCCCTTTCGCAACTGCTGAGAAAATGGTATCAGACAACCAAAATTTATTACGTTGGGCACATGCTGGTATAAGTTACCAATTAATTTGAATTGTTGCCGAAAACATAAACAGTGTCAAACGTGGGGTCATTCGTCCTTCCTGTTGTGTCCGTTCGGTCAGTACTTTATGTCATTGAGATTTTAATCTTAAATGTTGTTTATTTAAACCAAATGCAACATTAATGTGGTTACACTGCTCGAAGATATATCAAATATATTCTTTCAATTTCATTTTCGTTAAAATCAGTGCAAAATAAACCTTTACGCAAAGCAGTTTTGGCAAAACGCATTCTATCGTGATACCTTTTCAAGATGACATAATTTTGTCAAAACAAGTAGAACGTAATGTGCATAATTAATGGCTAAAATTGACTGATAAAAATCTCAGTAATATGATTATTTTGTCCATACCCTGGGAGCCTGTTTTATGAAGGAGACTTGAGACAGAAATTTGGCATTGCTTGAAAAAGGTTCAGTCAAGTAATTATGAGTGACTCATAGTCGAAACAAACGTAATTTATAGAACTTTTCTCATTGACTGGCAGCTATACTTATATTCTCAGAGAATTTACCCTTTTTCGTAAATGCGATTCAGCTATTTTCAGAAATAGGTGTGTGAAGGCTAAGATCAAAAATTTGAAACAGACCACTGCGGGTACCAGAAAATTGTTTCTCAGTTTATGATTTTCTAGTACAGCTGTTTACAGCACCCTCTACTGGACAACAGATGTGAAAGTTTATACTTTAATTAATTATACATGTAAAAGTAAACTGGGAGTTGAGCGTACTCTCGAATTGTTCAGATGAGGCTACAGATCTTGTTTACTGCAGATGCTTTTGTTTTAACGTTTTCTCCGCTATACGTCTTAATTCAGCGACGCTGGGTATAGTAGTCCAGTCTTTATTCTAGGTAGCTTCACGCTCCCTCAGCACCACCTAGCGAGGCAACACGATTTCAATAAATACGGCAGAATTTACAAGGAAACGCTAGGTCCACAAACTCTGGTGCATATTCTTGATCCGAAAGACATGGCTATAGCGTTCCGAAATGAAGGGAAATATCCTCAACGTCCTTCCTTGCCTATACTGGACTCTGCTTTCAAACGAGATGGACTGCCTATGGGTTTTGCTAATCTGTAAGCGTGTTTTTTTTTTCATTTTGCCTGAGCTATGTAATGACCGGGATGACTCGGTAAGGCCAGCGCATGCGTCAGATCAGATATCTTGCTCCCTTACTGATTGCGAGTCTGCTCACAGTGTACTTTCTCTCAAATGCATTTCTTTTCTCGCGAGATGTCGTCTTTTCTCATGTGCCGCAATTCTGTTCTTAGGAATACATTCATTTCCTCATGAAGTTCACATGTTCCCAGTTGTAATGTACAGATGGACTTGAAACGTTGCACCATGAAGAATTTCGTGAATTCTGTCAGACGTTGAAAGAATTGAGGTTCGTGAGAAAAAAGTGCAGTTCACTTAAAAAGAAGTGTGTTATGAGATAGGCATAATGAGCAGCACTGCTGTGTGCAGGAGCGAGGAAGACTGTTCCTTCTACCATGTGAGTTGTCCGTGTTTATGTAGTATCAGGTCTGCTGTAGTAGACAAAGAATACTGCGGACTATAACTGCTTGTAAAAGTTATGCAATGCATCTTGCTGAAATATCTTTGAACTTGGAACAAATAACACCAACATACGGGAAAATTCCTGAAGTTATACACTGTACTTTTATAAAACTGGTCTCATAATATTGCGTACTGTGGTAAGATTCGTTTTCAAATCATCGGCCACCCAAGAAAACGCTTCAGTGTTTATAGGGGTATAGTAGGCCAATTCTAAAGTTGCGCATGCGTACATTGCCTGTGACCTGAGTTCGTAATGGAAATGGAAACTTATGGCGATCTCTTTTAGAATAAAAAACCTAATTCAATTTTCGTTTTTGTCACGTTTTTCCCGGTGTGCGTGGGCGCAGGTGGTTATCGACCGGTGCTAATAGTTTTCGGTGCGACGATTGACTGAAGACTGCTAGATTCTTCTAAAATGTTCAATACTATTCTGTAGTAAACAAATTACATCATCACCGACTGCACTGACCACAGGGATCATGTCAATCAATAACATAGAACAAAACTACGAACAGTGTCAGTCCACCCTTTTACACAGTAAAAGAGGGCGAAATACCGCCTTAAGTCACGGTATCTTTGTGCCAAATAATCTCAAAGGCTAGGCTACCTAACGGTTTTCGATCCATGTCTATGCTAATGACATTTTGCGTGTGCAGACTGCCTGTTTCCTAAATTACTCCCGGGCATATATTTGGGGAATTATAAAGATAAAAATATACCAAACCCTGGAACCTCTGTCAAAAGCTCCCGCGAATAAGTCTTGTAATGATTGTGCCATGCGTTGTAGAAATGGCGAAGAGTGGTACAAGCGTCGACAGTCTGTGCACCAACTAATGATGTCACCAGATGCCGCTACACTATATCTAACAGCGCAAAACAAGGTTGCAGACGATTTCATTGACCTTGTGAGGGAAGTACGAACAGACTCGGGACTCGTAGAGCATGTCTATCTACAGCTAGTGAAGTACACTGCCGAGGGTGAGTACTTGGTAATGCATCTTGAGTTTCAGGGTTTTGCACACTTATAAACAAACACTGCAGTCATTTGCATAGTTCCATATGCTGCCCTGAGGTACATCTTTGGTGGCTGTAGCCCTGTGGTACACTTTTGATGATTGGAGCCCTGAAGTTCACCTATTTGATTGTAACCCTGGAGTACACCTAAAGTGTTTAGGGCAAGGTGGTACACCTTTGGTGATGGCTTCCAGTGGCTGTCATATTGGCCTACTTTACGTGATATTAGCTTAGTAGCGGTAGACAATAAGTTGAACTAGGCCAAGCTGTCATCGACAAGAAGCCAATCACCATGTGAACCCCAGGGTTCCAATCACCATGTGAACCCTGGGGCTCCAATCACCAAACTCCGTCCTGGGACTTTTCCTCATTTTCGACTTCACCATTCACTCAACTCTGCCCTTGACCCTGACTCTCACCTCAAGACTCCAACAAGATAGCCAACCAATTATTGATTGCTTTTTGCTTTTCCATTACTAATGACTGCAAACTCAAAGAGATTCCAAGTAGCTTATATTTTGTTCATCCATTTCGATATGTCACATAAAGTCATGAACGCACCCAGCCTAAAAAATGGGGGGCTCGAATGAGGACATTTTATTAAGGTTCACGGGGAACTTTCAGAGCTATGAATTGGGTATTCGTCGAATTTTGGTAGTTCCTGCCTTTTTAGTGGATTTTTGTCTTGTTTTCGTAGTTTTTGTTTCTCTGAGGCGGACCTTTTTGCCCACTTCGGCAAGTGGGGGTGCGCGCATGAAAATTCAACTGCAATAAAAAGGTAAAGTTAATTTGCATTGAAATAGACTTCCTTTTTAACTGTAATGGCAACTTATCAGTTAAAGGGCCACTCCCCTCCGCTCAATGCGTAGCTGTTAATGAAAACTTTTCTTGAGTCGCTGCTCGGTTTCGATATTCTTGTTGGTAACAGAAATAGAGTCTTAACACGGTAAGGAGTATTGTTAGATGGACTTTATGAAAGTCAAACATCTAGTTTGATATTTCAGTGAAACTTCTCAGGTCGCAGTTAAAGGCATTCCTGATACCATAATTTTACGTATACTCAGCTCAAGAATCCAACTGTTTCAGCATTCGGCGCAGTATGTTACAACGAAAGACTGGGGCTACTTCAGGCGACTACCGATGAAAAGGCGTCTTCAATGTTCAACACTATCAATGATTATTTCGAAGCGCTACATTCGTCCATTTATGAAGTCCCTTTGCATAGATATTTCAACACCAAAAGTTACAAACAAATCATTAAAGGCTACACATTTCTGAATACGTAAGTCAACAATCTTCTTTAAAACATTTCCAGTCGTGTAAAACATTTGCAACTTACAACTGCGTTAATTAATAAACGACTGCGACTTTGCATAGCTCATTTTAAATAACGTAAGTCTGACGAGCACTCCAGGTCCACTGGTGGAGCTGGAAGTTTAACGTTTTCAATTTCTTGTTTCTTGCTGAGGCAGGTTTACCAAGAGTCGAATTCAAGAGACGCTTGCCCGGCAAACCATGACTGGGGAAGAGGACTTTTTGCAAAGATTGCTTAAGCTTGATTTAAGCTTGGAAGATGCTTCGTCTATTCTGCTGGAGTTGTTCACGGCTGGAATTGACTCGGTAGGCAATCTGTGATTCCTTCACTTGACGTGATACATGAAAAAGTCGATCGCTGATGACTGCTGCCGAATTCCCAATTGTCTTCTTAAACCCAGACATTCGTGTAGTTTCGCAATACACGCTTTTCTTTGATACATTTTACAAAATTCTTTCGATGATTTTGGTAACATTAATGTACGTTTGAAAATGACGTTTGTGTACATTCAGCGATGCTAAGAATATACTTAGCCTACTCGTTAATCTATTATCCTGTCACAAACCCGTTAAGGCCTAATAATCAGTTTTGTGTTCTGTATACTTCCAACTACTTCCAATCAAAGAGATTTTCACATACTTTTCTCTAACAATTTTAATGGTGTTTTGCGCGATAATCAAAACTTTACTACCTTTGGAACATCAAAAATAACTTTGTAATTGTTTTCGAAAAAGTTCTCTAAAACCTGTCGTTTTCTGTCGTTTTCATTTTGTGAATTTAAATTGTCAATTATAAATTTTAAGTAAAAATATAAATAATGTTTGTCTTCGTTTTCGTTTTTAGCAACGAAATTTCTCACAATTTTAACTGTCGATAAATTACTCAAAAATAATTAAATGAAAAAGCCTGGAAAGCCTTTGTTTTTATAGGCATTGGTAACTCATTAGCACCAAAATTTTGGAAGTTGGTGAACGGGTTGTAAAGAAATAAGCAAAATCTCGCAACAAAACGCGGACGCTATTGAAGTGGTACGATCAGGCGACATCGTTGTTCTGCGAAGATACGGGATTTTTTCATTAAACCTATTGTTTTTCTGCATTGAATCCAAGTACTTGTTGCTGAACAGTCCATGTCTTTGATGTTTACTGTCTATCTGACAGATAGCCATAGACTTTCAGTCATTTTCCTCAGTGTCAAAAAAATATGACTGATTTATTTGGCTTACCCGCGGTTGGATTACCCGAGGCTGTGAGCGGAGATTATCGACAGGTTATTGTCCGACAGAAGAAGACTCGCTGTAACATTCATGAAGAGGCAAATATTCCGGTCACAGATTTTATCATAAACGCAAAAGGATGAAGAACGCAAAATGCATGCCTTCGCGTTGCAGTGGCGGATTTCAGGGGGTGCAAGGGGCTATGCACCCCCTAAAATTTTCCCAGATTCCATTTAATTGGCAGTTCGGGGGTGCGAATGATTGACNCCCCCCAACTCAAAATCCTGGAGCTGCCCCTGTGTTGTAGCAAAGATAGGAACAGAATGAAAATGTGACAACCGGAAAACTGTATACACTGTACTAATCATGGTGAACAAGTTTACAGCTGACGGGTTGCCTGGTGGCCGTGTTCACTCCATTTATCAAATACCGTCCCATCACTGGGTACTAAAAGATTTTTCGGCCGTTAATATGGGTCATATGTTAGCCATTGAAAGTTGGAGGTTCGAGAGTCAATGTTTTCATGCTAATAAAAATGCACGTGTCACGTTTCATGTTGTAAAACTGCGATTATAAAGGTCGCGTTTGCAAGAGTTAGACAAGCGAATAGAACACCGGGTTTTTAGGAATGAGTCGCATGGTTTTGAAACTGAGTAAAGTCAGGAATTGAAATGTAGATGAAGACTAGACAGATAATTGTCAGAAAGTGACAATAATGACTATGCGCGAGTGAGACTTTTTGGAAAGTTTACAACCTTTCTGGTGGCTTGTGCGCCATAGCAGAACTGTACACGAAAATAAAAATGTAGATCATGATTAATCATAGATGTTTAACTTTTAGAACACTAGAAGAGAAATTGTATAAAAATAATACATGTTGAATGGAATTAGATATCTTCTGTAGTATTTGACCCTTTCCAGTGCATGATGAACCTTTGTAGTGGAATTATTGCAAAGTCCTTGAAATGTGGTTAATGCTGACATTCACAGTTGTCTAACTGTTGACACATCAGAACACATGTTCAGAAGACAAATGGACTGAATGACCCCATGGTTGCACTAAATGACCTGAAACTAAGTGCATGTATCAATCACATGTGTAAATTTAAAGTGTTCCTGTTCTTTGCGCTCAATGACCTTTGACCTATTTTATCTGATTGGATGGAGCGATTACTTGATAATTTAAAGTAGAGTATTTGTTTGTGCATGTACCTGTGTGCTGAAAGTTTAGAGAATTCCTTGAAAAATATAGGAGAAATAACATTTTGAAAATTAGATGACCTTTGCACTGATTGGCCCTTTCCGGTGCATTATGAGCCCTTTTTGTTGAATTATTGCTAAGTTCGTGAAAAGTGTGTTTAATGCTGAGAATCAAAGTTGTCTAACTGTTGACACAACAGAATAGATGTTGAATGAAAAGGTCAAATTTCAAAAGAAAAACGCACCTAATGGCATCATGGTTGCACTAAATGACCTGAAACTTTGAAATGAACTCAATTACATGTACCAATCAGACTCGTGAATTTGAAGTGTCTAGCTCAAAACCTTAGTTTGCACTCAATGATCCTTGACCTAGTCAACGATTATTTGTCGAATGATCTTCTAATTTTAAAGAATAACAGGCGCATCTTCCTACGATTTCCCGCCTTAGTCCTGCTGCGAGCTGGGCATCACCTAAACTTTCCAGTAGAAAGTATTGTTGGACCATCATTGACCCGCGATTTTGCTTTTATTTTTATTTAAAGCTGAATTTCACCCTGTGTGACTGTCTAAAAAACGAAAATTGAAGAAGATATTAACTGTCATTAACATGGTCTCATCATAGTCCTTACCGTGATAGGATTCCATTTCTGTTACAAACTCAAGTCACAGTCAATGTGCTATTTTCGATTTCGCAATTTTAGAGTTGGCTAATCCCTATAAACTCTGAAGAGTTTTCTTGAGTCGCCGATGGTTTCGATGTTCATGTTTGCAATGAAAATGGAGTGCTATGACTAGCGCAAGGAATGTTATGAGACTGATTTGATGAGAACAAAAGGCTGTATTCGCTATTCGTCTTTTAGCCAGGTAAACAGGGCAAAGTGTAGACATAATGTGTTTACATCTGCTTCATGGGTACGATAACTGTAAACCGAATCGGAGATTGTACATGCATTACTAACAGGCGAAAACTTCAAAGGGACAGTTTTGGAACTTATCTCAGAGGATCAGCGTGGTCCGGGATATTGGGCTTACCAGTAACTTTTTAGTTAACCGCAGACGGGTAACAAAGAGAACAAAGTGCTTTCATTCAATCACCATTTCAATCAAACATAAAAACAAATACACCAAGGAAAATTAAAAGGCCTCATGTATCTGAAATGCAGACTACAAGTCACGTTTTCAATTTTCAGACTGCAAGCGCCTTGTCATTTATGTTTTACAATCTTGCAAGATTTCCTGAGAAGCAAGACAAACTGAGGACTGAATTAAACACAGAATTGCCAAATAGAGAGCCGATAACAACAGATACACTTAGAAGGCTGTCTTACTTGAAGGCATGTCTCAAGGAGTCGTTCAGGTAATGCACTTTTCAATTGGTACATAGACGTTTACAGTCACTTGTGATCGATGTTTTACCGTATTTATCGTAATCTATTTTGCCGGGGTACGCCACGAGCTATGTTGCAGAGTAAAACAAGAGGAGGATTGCGAATAATGTCATTTATTATGACGTAAATAGAAAGAACCAAATAAGATTCTGCAAGATGGGCATGGAAAAAACGCCATAATGGCAGTATGGGAATACTGACATCGCCCATCCGAGGAAGCCTAACCCGGGCAATAACAAGGCCGGTAGACTATGAAGAAATATAGGTACTACTAGCGGTGTAACTGAAAACTAGAACACACAATCTAGGATATACAAAACTAGAATATAAAAAGTAGCATAATGCAACAATGTCTGTAAAGGTAACTAGAGCTAATGACTAGAAATTGCAAAGCCTGCAACTACAGAGCTGTGGCCGCAGGCTGCGAACG